>BGKB01000069.1:159415-353337 GCA_003116975.1 Aurantiochytrium sp. KH105 | reverse complement strand
TCAAATTCAAGCCCTCGCATTTACTATAAACGTCACACCACCGCATATTTTCTCCCTTTCTGCTCTTCTTGCTATTACCGCTCTCGCCGGCCCTTCTTCTTTCCCTCCAAATGATCTTCGACCGCGACCAATGGGACTCGAACATGATTCCTCCTGGGCCAGCCTGGTGAGCATCTCAAACATCCCACGGTCAAGAGCGTAGCCTTGCCTCGCCTCCCTCTGCAGCTGCCGCCGCAAAAGTTGCCGGGTACTTTTCTCAAAGGCCACCGCCGTCGCGTCATCCATCCTCCACGCCGACGGTCCTACGATTAGGTTTCCTTCTCGAAGATCCCAAAATCTCGCTTTACTCTCTCCGCCAACCGCCACCGCCATTGTCGCGCTCCGTGAGGAAAGAAAAGTCCGCAATGGTCTCGCCTCGTTCCGCGCTCGTCGCCGCCGCCGCTGTCGCCATGCGTCATGCCGAGCAGGCCGCGGGTCCTTTCCGTCCCATGCCCGGTCACCTCCCCTCCCCACAGCTCACTGCACTATACCAGCCCGAGCGGGCGATGCGAATTCGCCTTTGTGCTCCTGCACGCGCCGTTCGCGCGCCGCCGCGCGAGGGCACGGACTCCGGCCACTCCGAGGCGCGACCACTGTTGGAGGACCACTGGCACGGCCCGCTGCAGCTCCAGCGTGGCCGGGAAGCCGCCTCGCTCCGGAAACCCGCGGAGCGGCGCACGGCTGACAGGGAGAGAGCAGACGTCGACGGCGGCGGCGCCATCGCAGCGCAGGCGGAGCAGCAGACCCGAAATCGTCTGCGAGCTAGAAGTCGCCTCCGAGAGAGCAAGCGAGTGTAGGCACGCAAGATAGAAAGCAAGCAGACAAGCAAGTCCACGCGCACGCAGAGCTATACGCCGCGAAGAAGATGACGACGGAGACGAGCTGGGAAGAGCATACGGCCCGCGCCGAAAATGCACGCGAGCTCTTCTTCTTTGAAGATGACAAGGAGGACCGCGCGTACCTCAACGGAGCGTACATGGCGCCGCTCCTTCGGGCGACTGCCGCAGCGGCCGAGAAAGGCATGCTCGTGCAAAAGCATCCGTGGGAGATGACCTTTCCAGGATCCTTTAATGATCCTATCGAGCGTCTTCGCGAGGCGTTCGGCCGCATCGTCAACGCGCCCGCGCGCAACATTGCCATCGTGCCGTCCATCGCATATGCGGCTGCCACGATCGCGATTCAAGTCGGGCCGATGCTCAAAGAGGGCGACACTGTCATTGCGCTAAAGGATCAGTACAACAGCAATGCCCTTCGCTGGCAACACCTTGCGGCCGAAAATGGCGCCAAAGCCATCTTTGTTAGCGCGTCCGAAGACGGAGACCTCACTCGCGCCGTTCTCGAGGCGCTCGAGGCCGAAAATTCCCCCAAGCTCGTCGTTCTGCCCGCTCATTGCCATTGGTGCGACGGAGCCTCCATCGACACCGCAAAGGTCACTGCTCGCGCGCACGAACTCGGGGCCCTCGTTTTTCTCGATGGCACGCAGTCCATTGGCGTCGAGCCGTTCGACGTTGCCGAAATCCAGCCCGACTTCCTTGCGGTTGCCGGATACAAGTGGTGCCTTTGCCCTTATGGTGTGTCCATGCTCTACGTTGCCGACAAGTTCTGTGTTGGAGATCCGCTCGAGCATCATGGATTCTCGCGCGAAAACGCGGGCATGCTTGCCGACGGCTCGTATGACGTCGAGTGGCTTTACACCAATCGCGAGAGCGACTACCGCGATGGTGCGCGTCGCTTCGACATGGGTGAGCGGTCGAATTTTATCACCGTTGAGATGGCCCTCACTTCCCTCAAACAGGTGTATGACTGGCTGCAAGAGGACCTCGTTGGTACTCATACCCGCCAGCTTTTGGCATACCTAACGGAGGAGGCCGCGAAACTCGGGTTTATCTGCCCCCCTTCACATTTGCACAGCTCACACATTGTCGGCATTCGTGTTCCCGACTCTACCCCAGAAGAGCTTTCACGTCTCATTGCGTTTTTTAAAGAGGCGCGCATCATTGTCTCGCTCCGTGGCGATGCCGTCCGCGTCTCGCCGCATCTCTGGTCCACCAAGGCTGACGTCGATCGTCTTTTGGACTCCATGCGTGCCTTCAAGGAAGCGCGCGGTAAGTAAGACTTAATCTTTCAGCATCGCTAAGATGAGACCCAATTTTTTCCTCTTGATGCCACTTTACATTCGATGACAAGCTGCGCAAAAAATCCAAAAAGACCCCATAGCGATCCGGCGATGGGTCCAAGCTCAAGGCCAATCATTCTCCTTGGCATCGTCGTGTAAAAGAAAAATTGTTTGACTCGTGCAATTGATAGCAACAAGAGAGACTAGCGAAAGCGCAATAGGCGAGAGAGACCTCGAGCCATGGTCACGAGCTGACGACGGTGCGAAGGAAGATTCCAGTTGTCCATTCGTGGTGAAAAATTGGCGCGAAGAAGATGCGGGCCATGACCCCGCACATCCGAAATTTTTCCTTGAAAGAGTGAGCCCATCGCGGGCTCTACCGAAAGACCGGCAGACGAAGTGTCACCTTCTTTAGGTTGATCCTTCGTCGGGGCCTCAGCGCTCGATGCCCGAAGCAGCTTAGACTGGACAATGAGCGTCGACGGCGTTCTGCCATCGCGGCGAAGAGTCTCGGGAGTCCAAGAACCGCGAGAGGCGTCAACAACTTCCTTGATGATATTGCGGTCAAGCGGCGGCATGCGAGCCACCCACTGGTACCGGAAGCGACGACCATTTGGGTCAAGATGGATATCTGCCGGATCCGGGAACATGCTCTTGACAGGCGAGTCCGGGTCCACCATCTTCTCAGCCAAGCTCTCCGGAAGAGCCCAGCTTGACTTTTGCGGGAGGACGGTCATGAGTTGCTCGATCGGCGTCGCTGGCTCGGAAGGCGGCCACGAGTCGTACTGGTTTTCTTTGATCATGGTAGGGATGGTAGCGCAGATATCGCGCGCAAGAGGCGCGTAGTGATGCGTGTACTCCCAGTCCCAGTGTGGAAGACGATGCAAATAGTATCGCGTCACGAATTGCATGCCATGAACGAAGTCCTTGGCAAGTTCCTCCACCTTGGCTTTGCCGCTCTCCTCCTCAATGTCCACGCCGAATTTGGCGAGATAATACTCGCGAGCGCCATAAAAATCGTTCTCGTCCCCGGAAAAGAGTTCGCGGTGGTCCCTGCCAGCAATCGAGGTGATCGCGTCGCCGTGCTCTTCGACCATGAGGCTCACGTCATCTTCGTAGGCGCGCTGAAGCACGTCGCGGATGTGAGCCCGCTTCGGTTCTGATGCATATTCCTTTGGCTTCAAGTTGCGATACTCCTTGTGCAGGAGGACCTTAATCGTGCGCTTCTTCTCGTCTGAATGAGCGTGAAGGACGCCCAAAGCCTTGGCAGTCTTTCGGATATGTTCTTCGTCGCGCGGAAACTGAATGTTGGAGAATACAAGACTCGGCGTCACGCGCTTGTTGAAGGGGGTCATCTCGAGCTTGACTTTTCCGGACACCAAACTTTCGATACGCTTCTTCTCTGCGTTCAGAGCATTCCAATCCTTACCCTCCTCTGCGAGCTTGACAATTGCTGCAGCAAATTCCAAAACCGCGGTGCGCAGCTCCTGGAGATGATGCGTGTGCGGCACGTGGTCCTCATGAAGGTTGGGGCAGTACTCACCCCGTGGGCAAGATCCGTCGCGGCTGAAATCCCCGCACTGCGTCATGGTCTTTGGGGGTTTCCAGGACTTGTTTTTCGCGACGGTTCCAGAGGGATAATTGACGCTCGAACGTGGTTTCATCGGTTCTTCAAAGCGCGCCAGCGCCCCAAAAAAGGCGTCAAGACTCTCTAGATTGAGCGAGTAGTCTTTGTTCACAATGAACGAAGGCCTATCAACAACGTTGTCCCTCGGTGCCAAAATGCTCTTGCTGTAGGTGGCAATGATCCTACTGAGAGCATCGCGACGTACGTCAAGGGTGGGCATGTGGGGCAAAAAGTCGTTGCCACCGAGCATGAAGAGGATAATAATGTCATCGAGCGCGCGTTCCTTTTCTTCAGGGGTGAGGTCGTGCTTTTGCAAGTACTTTGACAGGAAATGGTAGCGCATCAGGTCGATATCGATCGCAGCGTAATCGTTTCGCATCTTTCGTACCTTGGGCGTCTGATTCTTCTGCTTCTTCTTTTTCTTCGCTCCGCCCAGGTCTCCATCCACTAGCCTGGTGTACTGAGGCGCGTAGAATCGAGAACGGCTGACATTGGTTATGATCAGTTTCTCCAAGCGGCTCGTGTTTCTCAGGATGATGCAACGCTTGGTATGCAGGGCCACGCCCAGCATCGCCAAGTCTGCGTCGTCGCCTACAATACAGTGGTTATTGACAGCGCGGGACTTCTTTCTTCTACTTTTTCCGATTCTTTTCGTCTTCTTCTCTTCTTTTGTTTCCTCCACAGCCGTTTGTGCCTCCGCCTCCGCGTCCACCTGATTGGCACCTGCTCCAGTATCATCATCGAAGGACTCCTGCGACCGAATGAATTCCAGAATCTTGTGCTCGCCCTCACCGGGAACATTTGCGTCGGCAATCACGACCGTAAGGTTCTCCCAGCCCGGAGTTCCAGAGGCTACCCTCTTGGCCGTGGTCTTTTTCAGATACTCACTCAGCTTCTCCATGAAGACTGTTCCAGGAGTAATCACGTTGGAGTCCCATCGGTTGTCGTCATAGACTCTCGACTCTGGCACAAAGATCCCCCGCTTGGCGCGTTCCACGCGATGCTCGTCCTCCACAGCAAGACGCTCCTCGTGGTCCCGAATTGAGCGCAGGCGGCGTTCTCGCTGCTGGACCATCTTGGCGGCCGGTGCCACGCCATCAATGGCAAGGTACAGCAGCTTGCGAGGCTTTGTAAGACTCACCAAGGCGTCGAGCTCGTCCATGACGGCCTCGAACATGTCTTCCTCGCTACGGCCCAAGCTGCTTCCGTCAGCGTGGCAGCAAGGATGGATCACGCTGTTCATATCAATGTAAACATTCTCGCTGTCACCAATCTGGCCGCGGAGCACCTCGGGCACCTGGCGCAGCAACCAACCGTAGAATGCCGGGACGCCCATTTCCCTACGGAATTGAGTTTCCCCTTTTCACGTTTGCACTACGAGCGACGATAACCGGCTCGTTCTCCACGTGGCAACGCGCGAAGAAAGCCTTCCTCCACGTCTTTGTCAACGGACGGCAAAGGGTTGAGCCCGGACCTCGCGGTGTTGCCTGCCCGGCTGGTCTCTCGACGACCGGACGCCCTTCTTGCGTGAGTTCTTTCTGCAACGTCCACAAAACCGCGCTCGTGCGGAAAAATCCCTCCTCGCAGATCAGCTCGCTTCTCTCCCCAGGTCCGCGAAGTCCGCAGACCCCAGCTCTTCCCGCTCGCGAGCTCGACTCTCGCGGTCCGGGTCTGCGCCAGCCACTCCTTCGCCCAGCCGCGAAGGCCAGTTGTGGCCAGCCCCGCGCGCACCCCCTGCGCGCACCCCTTGCGCGCCTCGCGTGTGCACCCTCGCGCCCCCGTGTGTACCCTGCAATCCTCAACAGGAAATTTCTCCGGGGCATAGTCTAGCGAGAATATCCTCGATTTGTATGCCGCAAAGCGAGGATATAACCGTCCAACGGGCCTCGGCGCGCGGCGATCCTGGACGGTCGAGGATCCGCGGGCCGCCACGCGCCTGCGACGCGACGCGACGCAGAGCAGAGCAGAGCAGCAGCGCCTGCCTGCGAAGCAAGGCTCTGCAGCTGCCGCAGCGCGCGCTCGGGCGGGCAGAGCGCGATCACCTCGGCGCGCGGCGCGGGCGCGGGGCTGGGCGGGGCCGCGATGGTGCTCAAGGCGGGACGCGGGCGGCTCGCCCGCAATGGCGGCAAGGCGGATCGGTTCACGCGCTTTCACCTCGAGACGGACTTCCACGGCCCCAGCGAGACGTGGCTCGCGCGCCAGGGCGCCGTGCGTCGCGCGAGCGCGGCGCCCGCGCAAGGACGTAGGATGGCAGGGGCCGACGCGGACAAGGCCAACGCCTCTGCGATGGTCTGGGCGAGTCTCGTCCGCGAGGCCCAGGCGGCAAGTGAGAACGCGAAGCAAGGGTCCTTTGGTACGACCGACCTTGCCAAAGTTCCGCTTGACGACCCCGGTCATTGGCCTGTGCTTGTTGCACCTCGGGCCACGCGTCTCTCCGATGGAAGCGGGACCCCCGACGCCCTCGAGAACTTGTACATGAGTGCGAACAGCGACGAGGATGGCATCAGCCTTTGCACCACGCCACCTTGCGTCTTCGAGTCGTGCATGGAGGGCGATCTGCACGATAAACGCGAGTGGATCTGCCTCTCCAACAAGAGATATGCTGAGGCGGTCAAAGATGTGGACGCAGATGCGGATGTAGCCGATTTCACCGCCTCTGCCGCCGCTGCTGCTTCTACTGCTGCTCTAAATTCTGCTCTGGATCCTTCTCCTGCCGTGGACACGCCTTTGGCGGCGACTTTGGGGCCGGGGCTTGCCGATGCCTCCGACGCTGCTGATTGGCTTATTGTAGATATGTGCGCCGAAGCGGGCATCGAGTCCTGCAGCAGTGGCGCCTCTGACACCTCGACTTTGCTCGAAGAAGAGGTCGATGACATTGACGTAGTCGAACCCGCGCCCGTCTTCCAAGCCGTCACGACCAGCGATGACCGAGACGATGCGACTTCAACGGGAACTCACTCTGCAAGCGAATCCTTGCTCGCACTGTAAGGCCTGCCGGGTTGGTTTGGACTCGGCTTTTTCTTCGGGCAAGTCCTTCTTCTCCGCCTCTTGCTGCGCTACGTAGGTGTCGACATTTTTCTTTCTGACTCTGGTAGTGCTGTCATCTCAACTCAAGTGATGACAACTTTTCTTCTTTTCTCATTTCTGAGCCGGACTTACGGCGAGGTATTCGTTCTTCTCGCCTTTTGCTGGTTCATTAATTTCCCAAAACGCTTTCATCTTCTTTTCACGAAAACTGCTAAACAACGCTGTGGCGGTGGCGGCACGCGCCCATCTTAGTTGAATGCAGGTTGATTTTCTGATTGACAACATAAAAAATAAAAACGAACTATCTTGCTCTCATGCAATGTGGTCTGAGCGAAACGTTTCCATTTCTTCGTTCGCACATACAATATTTTTTCAGCGCCCCATCTTTTACTTCGAAGCACGAGCAAACATACGCCAAAAAACTATAAAAAATTCTACTTGCCTTCATACATTCATTCATTCTTTCATTTGTGTCAAGGGTGGCCGGAAATCATTTCAGGTTTGCTCATGGTTAAAGACAACCTCGGTCCAATGCTCGCGATCTTGACTCAGCGTCGGAGACGCGGCGTTGTCCACGTTGACAGGGTCGATCGAAGGGTTCACCTGGGCCCAAAAGTCGCACATGGCTTGCGCATCGCGAGGCGTGTTAAAGAGAGAATCGACGCGTGCGTCAGGAAACACGAGATTGAGAGTGTCGCGTAAGAGCTCCTGCTTGATGGCCAGCTGATCACGCGTGTAGCACGTCATGTCTGGAAACCGATTGACCTCGAGTAGATAAGGCTTAAGATCTGCATCAAACAGAACGTCGAAACCAAGAATCATAAGATGGCGCCCATACGTGTACCGCGGCGTGTTGGGCAGCGCAGGATCGGTCTGTTGAGAAGCCACGCGAAAGGTCGCGCCCAAAGCATCGCGAATCAACTCATCCACACTACGCTTAGCAGCATCAATCTGATTGAGAGAAAAGTTCCGCTGGAGCTCTTCCCAAGCCTGCGAAAGTCGCATCGTGACGGGAAGTTGCTCCTTTGTGGCCTCTTTGCCGGCCTCATCGCCCGAGACCTCGGATGAGGTCTCAGGCGCTCTCTCCTCAGCAGCTCTCTCCTCGTCCTGGACAGCGAATTTTTCCAAAGCAGCGACAATGTCCTCTTCGTCCATGAGAACAGACGGGTACAGCGCGTGCTCCGACTCGTCAAGTCCACGGAGCGCCTGGAGAAGCGTGAGCGAGTACTCGAGCAGCCCGCGGTCTCCGTCTGAGTTGTTCACAGACGTATTGGTGAGGTGCGCGCGGCGATCATTCACGGCCATTTGGTACTTGTTTGTGCAGCGCCGCGCAAAGCCCTCGTGGTAGCGAAAGGCCCGAGGCTCGCGCGTGGCACCGGCAACAGTGACGAGTACATAAACGCGCATGTCCCACTTGTGCCCCTGCAGCAGACACGGACGGTCCACGTACGACTGTGCCACGCAGCTTGACTGCATGAGGCGGTAGCGAAGTTGCGGCGAAAGGTCGTCGCGCCGTGACACAATGTGCACGCCTCGACCCCGCGAGGTGTTGTCAACCTTGACGACGAATTTGCGTTCGCCGCCTTGCGCATCGACGAGGGCCCAGAAGCGCTCCCATTCCTCGCGCGAGGCGTTCTCATCCAGCTCGCCCGTGACTGGGTTCCACATAAAAGTCCCAGGCAGATGCTTGGCGAGCGCCGCATCTTTGCGTGCAAGGCTCGCGAGGCCCGTCTTGGTTCCGATACGCTTCGACAGCGGCCCCGGCAGGCTGTACACCTCCATGTGCCGCAGCGCGCGGCAGTACACAGGCGGAAGGTCCATTCTCCTCCAACTGCTTCTTCCTCCGCTCCTCGGTCTTCTTCTCGTTCAGGTTTTGCACCTCGGGTTCCAGCTCCTGCTGCAAGCCGCTGCCGCAGCCACTGCCAAGCACAGGCGTTTGCCTGTTTGCCTGTTTGTTGTTTGTTTGCTTTCTCAGCTGAGCGAGGTCCTGGTCCGCGTCCTCCCTCGCGTTCCCTTCGTTTCGCGCGCTGCCGTGCTCTGCGCAGCGCGGCGGCTGGCTGGCGGCTGGCGGCGAGGGTCTGGCCGCTGGCAGCTTCGCGTGCGGGCTTCGGCTCTTCACGCCGGCGTCCTCATCCTGCCGCGCGCCGCCCGAGGCCGGCTTTCGAGGTCTGCTCGAGTCTCGCCCGAGATGCAATCGGGGCACCCGAATTCGGGGGCCCCGCCTCCGACGAGCCAGCCGCGTCAGTCGGCCAGCCAGCACTTTGCGGTGATTCTCGACTTGCGCGGCCGGGGACAAGGGCTCTATCGACGCGCTGCGAGTGCGTCATCGCGACAGAAGCTGTGCTGCTGCTGCTGCTGGGGCGGACGGGCGTTGACTTCAGGGGAGAGCTGGAGGGCGCAGAAGTTCTAGACGTGACAAGCGTTGTAGAAGGGATGGAGATGCTAAAAGTGTGAGGAACCTGAAAGAGATCAGATCGTGAGGGGTGGGACACTTTCACTCGATGGGTTGGCCGGGTTGGCGGCGGCGGCAGCAGCAGCAGCAACATGAAGAGCTGACGCTGCTATGTGTAGGCAGAGATCTTATGTCATTGTGAAGCAGGACTGTTTGTTTGCCAGGGAAGTCATGATCTGAAGAGGAACGGAAAACCAAGCGCATGGACGAAACGTGGACGCGCCCTTTTTCCAAAAAAAAGTCATGTCATAAGAAAATACCGAGCTCATAGGACTTTGATCAATGGTCTGAAACAAGTAAAATTCCGCTTCGCTCGCAACAAACCTGACCATGTTCTGGTTCCGCATTTCGTCGAAATGGGACCTGGAATCGCCCAACAGTTTCTTCTCGCGTCTCTCATTCAGGCTTCTGACACGCGCATTTACTTTTCCCATTATGCATTGGCACGCACAGCTGCACACGACTATCGATGCAACACGAGGCACGGTCCAAATGCACCGTCCCATTTCCTATCTCTCTCTCCCGCAGGATTATGAAACCCATGCATGCATCCCTTGCTCTCGCAGCGGCACGCCCCAAGCTACTTGCCGTGGCAGTCGGCTTCTGCAATGCAATGCAGCTCCTCCTCGCTTTGCCATCATCTCTCTCTCTCCATATCTCTCGCTCAGATCCGAGTCGATTCGATCCACGTTCGTTCGTTCGTTGGTTCACTCATTCCATTCACGCTTGGAGTTCTCCCGCAATCGAAACCCGCAATCCCCAAATCAATCTGAGCCTCCTCGTCCCGAGCGAGCCCGCCCGCCAGGTCGAGCTCGATCGCGAGGCGCAAGCAGGCCTGCGCGCGAGACCCGCAAGCCTCTGCGCCGCGCCCAGGACCCGCGCGTCCGCCTCCGCTCCCCGCGGCCGCCCGCGCTCGCGGCCGCGCGAGGTCCCGACGCACGAGCTCAAGAAGAATTGGGAACCAGGCCGCGGGCCCGGCGGCACCGACGCCGCCGGCGGCCGAGCGCGTCTCCTGCGCCGCCGAGACCGCGCGCGGAGCATGCCCAGGCCCGCGGACCACGGCGCCGCGCGGCGCCTCGGTCCTCGAGAAATACGTGCGCGAGGACGACCTGCTCCTAGGGGACCTGGGAGAGGAGGAGGACGAGGACGAGGACGAGAACCTGGACAACGCGCCGGAGAAGACGCCTCTGACGCACATGCGATCGGAGAGATTCGACTCCGTCGACGGATCGGAGAGAGCGATGCTGCGCGCCGTCCATATGGAGCTCATGAACCGCTTGTGCGGGCGCTGGACGAGCGACGAGCTTGCCTCGCTGCGGGTCTTGCAGAATATCTGGGAGGCCAAACGCACCTTCGAACCCGCCTTGACTGCAGAGGTCTTCCGCACGATTGCTAGCAAGTCTCAGGCGCACTTTCTCACCGACTTTATGGTGCACACTGGGAGCTCGATTGTTAAAGAAATCCTGGCTCATCCTGCAGACACGACGCCTGCCGGACAAGAAGTGCTCGGGTTTCACACAAGCGTGCTGGTCTACGCGGCGCAGTACATGTCGAGTGTCATCGTTGAAACTTCCGAGCTACCATTGGAGCTCCTCGAAACCTTTTACATGCTTGTAAGCTGCGAAGCGCCCTTCTACCGCACGGTTTGGCCGTTCGTGTACGGACGAGGCCCTACTGTCGGTGAAAATGAAATGGAAAACAACCCGAGGCGGAAGGCAAGCAGCGCAAGATCGAAGAATTTGGGGAACGACCTTGATGATGACCATGACGATGATGAGGGAGGCCAAGCCTTTCAATTTCTTGGCATTCTGGCGGCTTTCCCAACATGGCAGGCTCGTTTGGAGATTTGCGACCTTGTTCACGGGTACATTTATAAGTCCTCAATTGATTCCTCATTGGATCCAATGTCCGACATTGCCCATAATGCGACGCGTCAATACAAACCGGTGAGGCTCGAAGAAGAGCTGCGGGTGAAACGAATTGGCGAAACAGCCAAACGGCCTCAACTGGCGCTGGCCAAGTTACAGCAACTTAGTGAGCTCCTCGCGTTGTACGGGATTACGGGCATGTCACTCGACAAAATTGGCGAGCTGCTGTCAAGGTGCCGCTACAACGATCTGCGCACGTACTTTGAATTGCGCGCATTCATGGAGTATTGGGCAGAACCTCTCATCGCTGCCGTCGCCCAAGTCGAAATGGATGACACATCCCGTTACATACATCACGTTGTAGAATGGTGCGCTTCATATCTCATTGAGGAAATATCCACGCAAGTACGCGTGCGTCACTTGGTACTTTTGACGCGTCTGCTCAGCATCTCGACCCAATGTTCTGCCTCTTTCGCGTCATACACAATAGGGACGCAGAAGGAAATCGTGCGTCTTGCCGAGTATGGAAACTTCTTCTTTATAATCGACGCGCTTCTCTCGGGCAATGCGGACCTGTACGACGAGAATGGCGGCGTGTTGGACCCTACCTCGCGAGAAATGCAGGCGATTCTTCTTACGCCTCTTTTCTACGCTTGGGATTGGATTACCCCTCCTCGTTTCAAGGCAGTCTTGTTGCACTTTCGCACGAGCGATCATCAGAGGTTGCAGCTTGGTCGTAAACGAAGATCCAAATATGAAGCATCGGCCAAAAGGCAAGAGGAAAAATCACGAAAGGAGAAAGGTCTCATCGGTCGCATTCGGTCCAATTGGAAATGAAATGATACACGGCAGCCGACAGGCGATGTATTCTATCTAGTCGAACAAATTAAAATCCAAATACAATCAAGCACTGTAAAGGTCGACATTTTGTATGTTTTTGGCCGAACAAAGGTGAAACATGGCAATGAAGGAGCAGAACAAGAAAGCAAAAGGTACAAAATCGATGAAACGGAGATAAAATACGGATGGCCCGATACATTACCGTCGTCGCTTCTTGGGGGGCTGCGAAGACCGCGTCTTTGCACTCGTTTTTGATTGCCTTGCGCGTGTCTCTTGGGCCTTGCTACCCTTCTTCTCGTCGGCGTCTTCGTCTTCGTCTTCGTCTTCGTCGCTATCGCTATCACCGACAAGGTCGTCTTCATCAAAGTCACCAACCACGTCATCCTCATCGGGAATGGGCTCGAGATGCCTCTTTTTTTCGGTGCTTTCATCAGCACTTGGAGGTTGGGGCGGTGCCTGCGAACTAAAGAGCATCGAGGTGAGCTGCTGGCGCGCGTAAATCCGGGACTTAACAAGGCCAGTCTCGAGGTCTCCGATCACAAGGTGGCGGTCAAGGCCGCCGGCGCAAATCAATGGCAATGTTGGGTGCTTGACCACTGAGCGAATGGAACCATTGAGAGATTTGAAGCTCTTTACCACCTTGCCCTGGCGAAAGTCCACGCATCGCAGACCGCCAACCGCATCACCGACAGCAACTGTATGCTCGTCAATCGTGTCGATCGAGGTCAGGTGTCGCGACTCAGCGGAAACGTTCTTTTGATACAGCTCCGTGGCCGTCTTGAGCTCTACGCTTGCAACAGCGCGGCGCTGCGCGCGCGTGTCGTACAGGCGCACGTAGCCATGGCCTGTGCAGGTTGCCACCCGCTCGGGCGTTCCGCCCCCAATGGCTTGTTTTGGGCCCTTCTCTGCATTCTCAACGGGGCCCATGAAGCAAATTCCAGTGACCCAGACCGGGATGCGCATATCAAGGTAGTCATGAGCGACGTTTTTAGCGTGAAAGCAGCGTTGCCATTTTTCCGTGTCCCAGAGCGAGAGAAGCGTTTCCTTCCCGCCGGCGGCCAGGAGGCCACTCGTGGGGCTGAGGCGCATGCGCGAGAAGGCCTCGCCAGTCAATTTGTGACTACTGATAAGGCTCGAGCCAAAAACGTCTTCAATTTTGGTCGCGTCAGGGTCAAAGCCTGCGATTTGAACCGTGCCGTCAGCACTTGAAACGATCACGCGATCCGGAAGCACATCTAGCCCTGTGCACGGACTCCCGGGTTTGACAGACTTGCATTGGATTGGTGCAGGCGCTTCGAGAAAGACAGTCTTGTCGGCGTCCTCTTTTTCCTCGTCGCCTTTGCCCTTGTCCTTGCCTTTGCCCTTGCCCTTGCCCTTGCCCTCGGTCGTCGAGGGGCCAGTCGCGCCAAGCGCCAGAGGCAGTCGGATTAGGCGCAGTCCCGACTCGCGAAGGACAGCGAGCACGCCTGCGTCTTCTTGCGTTTCCCGAGCCCACGCGAGAGCCTCGATGCTGTCGAGGCGGCGAGGTTTGCCGCTCCGCACAAGGGTCTTGCCGCTCGTGGGCGCCCAGACCTTGACGAGGCCCAGGATGTCGCCCGTCACCACGCGAAAGGGGTCTTCTTCTTTGCTAGTCATGGTTGTGCGATCTCCTAGATCCTCGTGCTGGTCTCGTGTCCTCTTGAACCGTCTCGTCTCGTCTCGTCTCGTCTCGTCTCGCCGCGCAGCCCCCGCAAGCCGGGCGAGAGAGAGCAAGAGAGAAAGGGTCGTCGATCCCGTTTTGCGTGCAATGACCACTGCACCACTGGCCAAGACCTGCCGTCCCCGCGAGGACCCCTCTCCGTAAGGTGTGTACTGTTATTGGGAAGATTTGCGTTGCGAGGCGAGGCGAGGCGAGAACAAGCACAAGAGAGCTGCCAGCCCTCTGACGACGACAAAGGCATGAAAAGCTTGGCTGGTTGGTGCTATACCAAGGAACTTGAAGACCTTTTGCTTTGTCTTCAGCCAAAGCCCGCCGCCAAAGAGTAAAAGTCAAGAACATGTATAGGTACACCGACAAGACAAGGGACCAAAAGCGAGCAAACACAAGAAGAGCTCGCCCGCATTGCACAGCACGCAGCGCAGCTGACAGACATCGCTCCCGGCGCTTTCTTCGACTGCGGCCGACGGCGGCTCGACCTGCGCCCCGTTCTCTGTTCCACGTTCGGAAGCACCAGCTGCGCATCGATCGGCGTGAGCTCGTCTTTTCTCCGTCCATTAGGAAGCTCTGTTGCGCAGGCCACACCCTCTCGCATCGCCTCAGCTCCGTCGCTGCCTTTGCCTTGCATCTGCCTGCCGGGCGGGAGTCCCGTGCGGCGCTCGCAGTCGCTGGCCAATGCTCCCAGGTCGCCCTGCGCATCGAACCGTGCGCTCTCTGGCAGCTGGTAATAGCAAAGCCAAGACGGCCTCCGGATAGCACTGGCAGTCTCGAAATCCAAGGCCCGAGCAAGCAAGCGAGCAAGCAAGCAAGCGAGCACGCGCAGCTGCTGCTGCAGCCCCGCACGGCACGTGCACGCGCGAGGCGTGCGGGAGGCGCCACGCGGCCGCGGGTCCGCAGGCCAGTCGGCTGTGGCTAGCTAGCGAGCTAGCTGGCGAAAGAAAGCAGGCACGCGAGCGAGCGAGGACGCAGACGCCGAAGCAGACGCGGAACTCGACCCCGAGACCGCCCGCGACGCGGAGACTACTGCAGCAGCAGCAGCAGCAGCTGCAGCAGCAGCGGGAGCGGCGGCGAGGACGGCAAGATGGCGGCCGTGTCGCGAGGCGCAGAGGACGGTGGCGACGCGGTGCGGCGGTCGCACCACGCGCGGAACGTGGCGCTCCTCGCGGTGGTCTTCGTGCTCTTTGGCGGCTTCGCGCTCGCGGAGATCTTTGCGGCGTTTGCAAGCTCAAGTCTTTCGCTCCTGGGAGATGCAGCAAGCATGGTCGTTGACTCGCTCACGTACGCGCTTAATATGCTCGCCGAGCGCCGCAAGGGTCTCGGCATCTCGGAGCGCACGCGCATCAAGCTCGAGCTCTTCATCCCGCTCGCCAGCGTGACTGCGCTCTTTGCCACGAGCGTCTACGTCCTCGAGCAAGCCATCACCACCATTCTCGACCCGCCGGCCTCGAGTCAAACTGGTGACACCACCATGCTCGTCTTTAGCACGGTCAATCTCGTCATCGACGTCATTAGCGTTTTCAACTTTGCTCGGGTCAACCGCTTGCTTGGCTATGCCGTCACGGACGTGCTCGAGGCCGAGGCTGGGCAAGGCGTGGAGGACGACGACGTGGAGGACGACGAAGCTGACGGCGACCTCGGCTACAGCGTGAATGGTAATGAAGGCGGCGCGATGCTCGTCGCAGACAGCGACATGGAGCAGAGTTTGCTCGCCCCGGAACGCGCCTCCATTGCTTTGCAGCACAAATCCAACACAAACATGTGCAGCGCCTACACGCACGTAATTGCTGACACGATGCGTAGCATTGCGGTCATGATTGCAGCCGCGCTCTCTCTCTCCTTTGACTCGATCAATGCCGACGTAGCCGACGCTTGGGCCGCTGTCGCGGTTTCGGTCATCATTTTTCTTTCGCTCTTTCCCCTGCTCAGGGGCCTGGTGCAAAAATACCGCCAGCTCAAGCACCACCAATGATAATGACACAAGCGAGAGAGAGAGAGAGAGAGAGACGTGCCGTGCCGTCGATGGCGCGACTTCATGCAAAGAGTATACTAACCCCGTGAAACCTCCGAGTCTGGACTGTGCTTTTCATATCGCTTGCTGCTGGATGTGACTGCCGCCCGTGCAGGATCGTGGCGTGTGGCATGCCTTAGCTGACACTGACAGTGAGAAAGAAAAAAAGGGTGGGGAAGGAAAGGTGCCATTCCCCCCTTCCTTCCTCTCACGATGAACCAGCCAGTCAGTTAGTTCTTCACCGACCCTGGCGACTGAGCCCCAGCCCCCCTCCCCCATTGCTTCGATCCTAATCACGTTGCAAGACGCTTCCATTCACTCATTCATTCATCCATCCATCCGTTTCTCCATCCATTTTTTCACCCCAGGCGTTGGTCCTGCAACCACGTCTAAGACTACAGCAAGAGCGCCGCCATTTAGCGCGCTACACAGCAACACCCTCACTCGTCAATATTTCTATGATCTTTTGCCCCTCACGCCATTCCTACGATCCCCACCCACCTCCATGCCTGCAGCTGCCTGCCTGCCTGCCTGCCTGCTTGCCTGCCTGCCTGAAAGTGATTCCTGCCCTGATTTCGACGATCCTTGCCTCCTGAGCCCGCGAATCTCCTTCTCGCCGCAGGCTGATCAGAGACGTGCTCGACGTCGGTGACGGCCATGAAGCTGGCGCCTTTCTTCACCTCAGTGCTTGCCTGCTTGCTTGCTAATTACTTGCTCGTGCTTGCTTGTGCGTGTCATGTCTCCGGCCTGCCAAATGCCAAACAGCGCAGGCCATTGACCGAACCCGATCCAACAGCCGCACACGCCGCCGCCAGACCCTGCGGGGCGTCTTCGGCGCGCCCGCGCTGCCCGCGCTGCTTGCGCAGGTCCCGCCCCGCCCCCGCCGCGCGCGCGGATGCCGAGAGCGCGCGTGCGCCGGCACACAGCGCGTACGCGGCGCGCCCGAACCCCATGGGGGCCGCCATGCCGAACCCGCGCGGCCTCGTCTCGGCGCCGTGAAGAAGGAGGACGACTCGCACACCGCGGCTTCCGCGGCGCCCGGGTTCGGCTGCGCCCGCCAACGGACGGCCTGCCTCGCGCGGCGCAGCCAGGACCTAGCGGACGAGACCTCGCCGGCAGGGCGCGAGACGTCTGCGCAGAACTCCAAGGGCAGGGCAGGGCAAAACGCTATCGCAGCCTCGAGCCTTGGTCCCGACGAGGCGAAGGGAGGCGATCCCTGAGGCGCCAGGATGCTCGCGGAGCAGCCCCAGTATGAGCAAGGGCCGCAGCAGACGCAGACTTGCCCGAAAAATGGTGGCGGCGACGGTGGCAGACGGCCTGAGATGAGCGCGACGAGCGGCGAGCTCGAAGAAGTCATCGTGGAGGCCGTGGAATTTCCTCAAGACACGGGGAGATGCCCGCCATCGGGATCCGACAAGGAGTGCAAGTCGAATGACGAGGCCGCTGTGCATCGTGTCAACATGTTCTTGCTTTTGCTGGTCTGTATTCTTTTTGGAGGATTTGCTATTGCGCAAATGATCTTTGCCATCGCGGGCAACAGTCTCTCGCTTATCGGGGACTCGTCGTGCATGATTGTCGATGCAGTGACATATGGCTTGAACATGATTGCCGAGCGGCTCAAGGTGCGCGGCGTGACAGAGCGCACGCGTCTCCGTCTGGAGCTTTTCATCCCCTTTGTAAGCATGTGTGGCCTTATCGCCACAAGCATATATATCATCGACGATGCGTCCGCAACGATTTCTGCAGGCCCTTTGGCTGACGACTCAACAGATGATATCATCATGATCATCTTTAGCAGCATCAATCTGGGCATCGATGTGGTGAGCATGTTCTTCTTTGTGCGTGCCAGGGGCTGCTGCGGCTTTCGCACGGTCGATGAAGTGACTCCGCCTGACGCGGAGCCGAGCTCGATTCGTAATCGTAGCAACATGAACATGTGCTCTGCTTACACGCACGTTACGGCAGACACGATGCGCAGCTCTGCAGTGGTTGTCGCTGCTATCGTTTCAATCAAAGGTGAAAATGTCCATGCGGGCATTGCCGATGCCTGGGCTGCTGTTGCGGTCTCGATCATCATCTTTTTGTCCATGATTCCTCTTGTGCGCGGCATGGTACAAAAGATCAGTCAACTTCGTAAGCTCGACGCTCAGTCATAGGACGGACTTCCTTCTTACTCTTATTTTCTCTTTTTTCTTTACTTTCCCTTTTGCAGCCGACCAAGCATTTCGGCAACATTTGCATTCCTTTCGCTCTGACATGGTCATGCCACTCACTGTGCCCACCCGATTACGATGAATCAATCATTCATCGATGGCCATCGAACGCACTCATTCTGCCAGTGTCAGGCCGAACAAACGACAGTTTCCTCCATCGATGCAGCCACACCAACTCTTCTCTCTGCCCCTTTGATGCATAGCTCGCCCGAGACGGGACCTTTGGCTACGCATAGATGGATGCGGCCGCCGCGGTGTTTTTTGGATTTCTGCCCCCGCGCTGAAAAGTGCGCGCGCCGCCATAGTTTACAAGCTTGACGCAGGAGTTCAGCCTGTGAACCACGTGGTCAACTTGGAAGTGCCCCCCCCCCCGGCCGCGGCTGCTGCCTGGCGGCCACGCCGACGGCAAGAGGGCCCGCCCACCTCGCCAGTCACAGGCATCGCAGTAGGGAATGGCTAGGCTGGCACTAACGAAGGCAGGCTGCCTGCCGCCAATGCCAGGAATTTGATGAAGGAAAGCTCAAGTGTTCTCGTACATTATGATCGCAAAATGTTCCATCGCACTTCGCGGCAAGGCTGCAGCAAAACACGAACGTCGCGATGCTCGTTCACGAGGTAGACCCAGAGGAGGGGGGAAAGGGCGATGGTCGTGACGCGAGACCTGAGACGGTCGACCTTGAGGGCTCGGGCTTTTCATCAAAGGCGCCCACAAAGCTCCACCACGCCTCTTCGTCCCCGTCGCCAACTTCATCACCACAAACTCCAGCGTTTCAAGTCGATGACTGCGATGATGCGCCGCCGCCACATGAGCGCAACATGAAGCTGCTCGCCCTCGAACTTGTCCTGTTCGGGTGCTTTGCGGCCGCTCAGCTCGCTATGTCTCTTGCAGGCGACAGTTTGTCGCTTCTTGGTGACGCGGCATGCATGGTTGTCGACACAGCCACGTATGGCATGAATCTAGTTGCCGAGAATTGCAAACGTCGCGGCATCCGCGAGCGCACAAGATTCCGATTGGAATTCTATATTCCTCTCGTGAGTGTGGCCGGCCTCGTGGCAACAAGCATTTATATTATTGATCAGGCTGTAGAGGTCATTTCCGCACAGATTCCTTCTGGACCCACCGACGACAAAGTGATGCTCATCTTTAGTAGCGTCAATCTTGGCATTGACGCGCTGAGTGTCTTCTGTTTTGTCCGCATCAAGGGATTTTTAGGATTTGAGACTGTGGATCGCGGCGGCGGCGGCGGCGGCGACGACGAGAATACAAAGGGAGGCAGGGCAGAACAGTCCAACACCAACATGTGCTCGGCGTACACGCACGTACTCGCTGACACAATGCGTAGCGTGGCTGTGATCGTCGCGGCCGTAGTATCCATGACTGTGTCTGGCGTCGACGGTGGGCTCGCCGATGCCTGGGCTGCCGTCGTTGTGGCGGCCATCATCTTTGCCACGCTCATTCCACTTTTGCGCGGCATCATTCAAAAGTACAACCAATTGCAGCACCATGGCGCGCATACTGGCAACACAGCAAACGAAAGCAAGGAATAGCGGCTCGAGGTGTCATGGTCTGGTACGACTATTACCTCCACCGTCCCTCACCTCGACACGCAAGTCATTGCAAGGGTCTGAGTTGTGTGGCAGAATCAGAGAAGAGCTTCGGAACCGAAAACTAGACGCAGGCGTCAATGGCATGCCAAAGCAGGAAGATGTGGATGTGGCGGGAGAAAATAAGACATTGGAAGGTTAGGTTACACGGAAGGCCTCCTGCGATCCCGCTCTCCGACACGGGCATTGAGACAATGCAAGTCATTGCAAGGGGCTAATTTATGTGGCGGAAATGGCGGGAGCGGAGGTGGTGCAACGCGTTCACCGGGCGCAGACCTCGAGCTCGAATGCTTTGCTGGCAACGGGGGTGCCCGAGGCAAGGGCGGCGCCTCCATTTCCGGTCCTCGAAGCTGCTTGGCCTGGTCCCACGAGAGGCAATCGTCAATGTAGGTTTCCGCCTCGCGAGATCCCACAAGGACGCTCCGCGATCGGCGGTGCGCGCCCTTGCGACGCCGCTGCGCGCTGACGTTTCCCAAGAGCGCTCCCTGACTTGCGGTCGAGAGCACTGGTGAAGGCATAGCGGACTCCCTTTCCTTGGGCTCTGCTCGCGCATTGGTGTAATTTACATGCGAGCCAGGGCTCAATTTCGGTTCGATGCCGCTGCTGGAACTGTTGGTGGATTTGGGATTGGTGATGCTTGTATGATCATCGCGAACTTTGGCCAGCCATCTTTTGATTCGAGCTCGTCGGCCGACTCGATCAGGGGTGCTAAAGACGCTCGACGCTTGGAGATCCGCGGACGTTTGCGAAAGGTTTGAGCTTTCGTCGCGACTTTCCCCGTCCGACTCGTTAAAGTTCTCGCTCATGTGGTTCTCATCATCGCCGAAGGGGGTTTCCTGCTCGGGATGACTGTCGTTGATGATATAGTTGTTGTTGCTGTTGCTGTTGCTGCTGTTGTGATGCAGCGACACGAGGTTGGCAACCTCTTTGAGCGCAGCCGTCGCGGTCTGCGTAATCTCCGAGTGGTTGCGCCGGTGCCTGCGCGGCGCGATCGACTTCTCGACCATGGCCAGGTCGTCACGGGTCTCTTGCACGGGCGTCGGCGTGGTCGACTGCAGCGGGGCTTTCCTCCGCCGCCTCCACGCGGGCAGCGACTCGGAACTGCTGCTGTTGCTGATATTGCTGCCTCTCCTCCTCGCCTCGCCTCCGCTCCCGTGCGTGGCCGAGGCGGCGAAGAGCCCCAGCATGCCGCCTTCTTCGGGTCTGCAACGCTCTCGCAAACGCAGTGCGGCGTCCCCGCTGCTTCCGCTTCTCTCACCGGCCCCGCCTCGGCGCGGACCGCACAGCCAGGCCCCGCCCGCACCGCCGCTGCACCTGCGCCTGCGCTGCGCTGCACAGCACCGCAGCGTGCGTCTCTCTTCTGCACGCCGTCGGCGTCGTCGTCGGCGTCGTCGTCGTCGTGCTGGTGCCCCTCCTGCTGCCGCTTTTCCGGCTTCTCCAGCTCCACCGCAGGGGCTTCTGCTTGCTTGCTTGCTTGCGTGCGTGCGTGCGTCTGCTCTTCGCAAGAACACCCGCTCCCTCTCTGTGCCCGCGTCGCGCCGGCGTTGGCAGCCGCGAGGCCTGGCCCAAGCGTCGCCGTCGCCGACCAGGTCTCCCTCGACGAGGTTATGCGCGCTTCACTGCTGAGAAAGAAAGAAAGCTTGCTCGCTCCGAGCTCGCCTGCCACCTGCTCGCTGAGAGCTCGGACCTCGCCGTTTCCGCTTTCCCGCGCTCTCGCGTCGCGGCAGAGCAGCTGCAGCTGCTATGCTCGTGCGTGCGAGCGTGCGTGCGTGCGTGCGTGGGGCGAGCGAGCGAGCGAGCGTGCGAGGCGAAGCGCGGGCCCGTGCCTCTGTCGGGCTGGACCGTCTCGTCTCGTCTCGTCCAGGCGAACGCACTCCGCCCAACGCGGACCTGCGGAGGCCTCGAGGCTCGGACCTACAGCGGCGCGGCTCCGGCCAGCTGCGAGGGCTCCGGGAGGAGCGGCGAGGTCGGCAGGCGCGGAGATCGCGGTTTGCGGGTACGCTGCCGCCGCGCGGCAGGGCCGGCCGGGCGGGAAATGTAGAAGAGGGCTGCGAGGGAGGACAGGCCAATGAAGGTGCGGCTGCGGCGGCTCGGTTGCGGACCGCCCGTGCGCTAGAGGGTTGGTAAGGGAAACCCTAGTGCACGCCGGCGTGCACGCGCTGCTCGCCTGCCACTGCTGCTGCAGGGCGAGCTGGCGGTGACGAGCCGCAGTCAAGGCAGGAGAAGAGCGGCGGCGGCGGCAGCGGCAGCGCGGACGAGGTCGCCTTCGCCGTCTCCTTCTTCGCCTCCTTCACCGCCAAGGACTGCAGAGCAGGGCGCGTATACATGCTGTAGAGAGGATCCCGCGAGGACTTGTCCGTGCCGCGGCCTCTGGTAGTAACTCGACAAAACAGTGCGCTGGACATCGAGGGCCCCGGCAAAGACGGCGACAGCGACCGCTTGGGTCAGCTCCGAGCAAAGAGGGAAGGAGAGGAGAGGGCCAGCAGGCTCGTCGGAGAACCGGAAATGTACTGCGTGGCAGAGGCGGAGCTTGGCACGGATCAAGGCACAGGTGCTGGTGCCAGAGGCGGTGGTAGTGGGACGCATGACCAGCCCAGCTGGCTGCAACTAGCAGCAGCTAGCTGGCTGCCTGTGTGGGTGCGACCAGCACATGTGCACAACGTGCTTGCACAAACGAAAAAATGATTTGTTACACCGCGAGCAGGATCTGGGCCCTCGTCACACACTGTTGCTAACGCTGATGGTGGCTAGCCAGCCTGTCAGTCATGGTTAGCAACCAGCACAGCGATTTTGAGTGACTGAGCTAGGGTGTAAGAGGGTTGAATCAGAGTAATTCAGAGATGCGATCCTCTTTTAACTCTGGAACGTGAGAGTCGTGCTCCAATCGAAGATGAACGAATCTTTGTTCATTCCGAAGACGCGCAGAAAGGACCATGTTGTCCGCAGAGACGGATTGCATGTACAAGTGTTCATCAATCTCACGCTTACTTTTCAAGCACTCCATCTTGGGGCTGGTCCGACTAGCGAAAATATCGTCGCGTAGATCGCGATCTCTGCGAGGAGCGGGATGCATCATATGCCGCAGAATGTAACCACTTTGCAAGGAACAAAGTGAGAGAGAAAGAAAGTGCTTGTCGAGGTCTCGCAAATTCTGCGCATGCTCAGCAGCCGTCGACTTGGTGATATGGTTGCGGAAACGGGTGAGATGAATATCCTCGTTGTCCCTCATTACCAAGTTCTATGCCGTATACCCTGGATCGCTCTCGCGGAGAGCGACGCCCAAAGCGTTCACCGCAATGAAAGTCTCGCGCGTCTTGTCCACCACGGACTTTAGGTACCTGCTAGAATCGCCGTCATAGAGCCTGTTGTAGAACTTTTGAAGTCTCTGGTTGAACTAAAATCTCTTCGTAACTTATATCAATGTCATACTCCGTGTCTACTTCACATGAATCGTATTATTGATCCAAGCAAAGGAAGGTAAGAAAAAAGAAAAGAAATGAAAACAAAACAAGAACAGCGATCGATCGATTGGCGACTCGATTGATCATTCGCTCGATTGTTTCTTCGTCGGTTGGTCGACAACTTATTGACCTAGGCCATGGCGATTCCATCGTCCTCCTCCCCCTTGCTGCGCAAAAATTGCAATGCAGGCTCGCGCTCAGCAGCGTAGATCGCAGCTCCCGCCGCGTTCGCGAACATGAAAAAGGTGCCCACGCCAAAGGGGATCGTCTCGAGAAACATTGAGGTCGTGCCAAAGGATGTGTAAAAGGCGTGACGACGTACGATGCGGTGCTGGTCGTGATAGTTGGTGATACCGTGCAGCATAAAGTAGTCCTCGTGCAACGACCACGCGTAAAAGTTGCCATTGATGAGTGACCAGACCCACTGACCCAAAAGCGGGACAATGTTGAGCGGCGATGTGACAATGAGGAGAGTGATGCGTAGGACAAGCAGATAGTTGCAGCCCGAGCAGCATGGGCAGCAGCGCTCGCGGCGCTGCTGGCTCATGGACGCCTCTGTAGACTTGCGCATGTCGTACGTCTTGTCAAAGACGCGCTGCTGGAGATCAGCAAAGATCGCAACAAAGACGATTGTCACGATGAGCGCCGTCTCGGCGATGGTCACGATGAACGAGACGAACCAAGACCACGGCATACTCATCCGCGTCCCGTTGTGCATTGCGTGTGCCTGCGCAGGGAACACGGTGGCCATGAGCACGATGAAGATGACAATCGACGAGATCACCGCCATAATGATGGGACAAATGATCATTCTCCAAAGCGACGGCGTCTTAAGCATGGCCGTCATGCCGCGCATCGAGTACGTCGTGTTCCAAATCGTCGAAAATGCAGCCGTGCGGTCCGTCGTCCCGGGCGCGAACCCTCTCGCAGCCGTAGCGGCAGCTGCTGCGCTGTTCATCTTTCCAAGAGGCTCAGCTCCGCTCCTCGCTGGACCTCTTGGAGACCCTTCTCGCTCGCTCGCTCCCGCGTCGTCGCGCGGACCGCAAGCTCCCGCTCGCTCCCCGTCTGCCGCTGTACGCAGGCTCGCGCTGCGCGGCGACCCCCCTCGCGCGCAAGGCGGCCAGACTTTGGGTTCCGGACTTGCCTCGTCCGAGTCGCTCCTCTCCCTGTGCTGGGCCTAGGAGTACTGCTAGACGCCCTCAAGTCACTTCTTCGTAGGCAAACAAGGAGCTGTCGAAAGCACGGGTTGGTTGCTGTTGGTCGGTCAGCTTGCGAGCCCCGAACTCCAGAGACCCCGAACGCGGAGTTCGACGCCGCAACGGCGAACGACAGGTCGGCTATCGCGCCGCGACTTGCCGCGCCGCATGCAGCAGATGCGAGCGAAAGCGATGGTTCTGTCATTGATGGGGTTTGCGCAATGCGGGCGGTGGTGGTGATGTGAGAGAACAAGCGAGTGAGTGATGTGTGGACCACCATCTCCTTTGGCCTAATGCGGCGATGATGCCCCGAGCTGGACGGCTTTAATGCGGAGAGTCAAGGCGTTGCTGGATTGTTTGAGAAGTATTACTTTGCAAAAGCTGCCCGTGGCCGTGGAGACAGCTTTGTTTGGGTGCATTGCGTCGCGTAGAAACTTGACCGTCTCGCACTTGAATGCGCATGGACTTTTCATCTCTTTGTCGAGCATGTCTCTTGTTTCGTGAGAGCTGTCGCAGTGGCGTCATAGACCCGTCTGTCTCTTGTTTTGGTGCAACAGCTGTCTATCTGACTCTTGCACCACATTTCGCTTCTCATGAAAAATATACACCTTACCTCTCCGTGGAGTGTGGACGAATGGCGCGAGCTGTGCTTAAAAATCATGCATTGAAAACATTTGCTTTCATTGCCCCCAACTCGATTGAAAGAACTCATGAATTCCACTGACTGACATTGCCATTTCTCTACCCCATTCATTGCAAGTCAAGTCAAGTCAAATCAAGTCAGAAGAGCACATTCTCTCGCAAGCCCAGGTCTCCATCCATTGCTTCCGCAAGCTCAACCTGTGTCTATGTGCTGCACGAGGCATACTACGTACACTGGCCTCGCCTTTGGTCGCCACCGCGGCACTGCACTGGCACTGCCAGCAGCGCTTCTCACCGGTCATTTCTCGCATCATCGTCCCGCTGGCCGGGTACTGCTACGGGTCGTAGCAGTCCTGGTAGTAAGCGACTAGCAGCCAAGCCGACAGCAAAAGTGCGAGCGCGGCACGGGCCTCGGTCGAGGACCGCGGCGCGCGGCAGACCAGACGGGCGTCGCGTGCCGCGGCCAGACCCGAGTCGAGTCGCCGCGAGGGGAGCGAGTCGCGCAGGGCCCTCGCGCGTGCCCGCCCGCCCGCCCGCCCGCCCGCCCGCCCGCCCGCCCGCCCGCCTGCTCGCCCGGTCGCCAGGAGGAGCGAGCTGGGGAAGTGGCACTTGCCAAGACAGCCTGCGACCGGTCGCTGGCGAAGATGGCGGACGCCGTCGCGGTCGCGGCCTCGGACGCCATGGCGCAGCGGGAGACCGCCGCAGGGGGCGTCGCGGGCTTCAGCGGCAAGGCCAATGCGGAGGCCGCGAAGCTTGTTGAGAAAGACGTCGGCATCGAGGTCCCCGAGCGCGGGGGCCTCAGCAAGCCGGCCCAGCCTCTCGACGACAAGAACGCCAAGGGCGAGAAGAACGATTCCCACGAACCGAGCAAGGACGTTGCCGCCGCAGCGCTGCTCGCGCAGTTTCGCGAGACCGCGGCCGGAGAATGGGACGAGGCCGTGGACCCGTCCGAGATTGAACTCTCTACCAAAACCCTCGACTCCGAGGCGGTTCTGGAGCGCTTCCGCGAAGCCGTCGCGAGCGAGAATGGCCTCACTGGCGAGGACGCTCAGGATGAAGACTGGGGAGACATTGAGCTTTCTGAAAAGACCATCGAACTCAACTCGGGAAAGACTACTCTCATGTCTTCTGACGTACCGGGACTGGACGAAGATGATCAAGACGAGGCCGACTGGGACGCTGAGAGCGCTGGCTTCGCCAACAAGGAATCGAGCAGCGAAAGCTACATCAAACAAAACGCACTTCGACCAACCGAGGAACCTGCTGCGCTCGCCGACGCAGAGAACCAGAAGACCGCAGGCAACTCACAAAGCACCACAAGCCCGCTATCCAGCATCAAGCGCAAGCTTGAAAACAATGTGGAAAAGGTCATTCACTTTAACATCGGAGGCAAGATGATTGCGTCGACAATGGAGACCATCGGTCGTGTAGATTGGTTGCTCGCAGCATACGCGCGAGGCGAAGAGACTTGTCTTCGTGACGAGGATGGCCATATGTTTGTGGACCAGAACCCGGAATTTGCACAAGTCTGCATGCGCATCTTGCGATCTTCGCGCAAGGACCTCATCGAGGCTACACGAGCGACACTTCCCAAGATTCCCGACTATGGTTCCGAGGCTTTCCAGGAAATGCTAGATTCCGCGCGCCATCTTCGCTTCGAGCCCGTCTTGGTTGTTCTGCGCGAGGAAGCTCTGGCAAATGTAGACCAGGACACTGCGAACGTGGTCCGCGGTCTTGAGGCAGAAAAGGAAAGCCTTCTCAAGAAAATGAGCAAGGCTGGCAAAATGAAAGAAAAGATGCGCATCGAAGTGCGTCGTATCGAGCTCGAAATCAGCAAAGCGCTCATCCTCAATAAAGACCGCAAGAGTCACTGGAGCGACCCTGCGCATGCCCCCGAGCTCAGCTTCAATCTTATCATCGTCGGCAACAGCGGCGCAGGCAAGTCTTCGACGATGCAAACCATTCTCAACTCTGCAGACGTGTGCAAGGTGTCGGGTGGCCAAGCTCAGGGTACCAGAGGAACTTATCTTCGCGATGGCCGCGTAGATGGACACCTCATGTCGTACATTGACACACAGGGCCTTGGCGCGGATACATGTGTCACTGATGTCGAGCTCCTTGAGCAGATTATGCTTTCCACCAACGCCATCAACCGCATGCAGGTGATCAGCAACGTGCTCATGGCCATGGACCTGCGCGAACGCGCCACGCCCGCCATCGTAGGGAACTACCTCACCTTTACAGAACTCTTTCAAGAGCTGCAGAGTACGTGTTTTCTGTGCTTCACCAAGTGGAACTCAAACAACGTCATGGCAGAGTGGAACAAGCCACTGTACAAGTGGCGGCGTAGGTGGAGAAAGGCGAGTTCGATCGAGGAAATCACAGAGGAACCGCCCTCGTACGCTGAGCTTTACGAGGCGTACACAGTGTACTTGACAGATGCACTCGCAGGCGATAGCGAGGATACGGCTTTTGCCAAGCTGGTCTCGGTTTTGGCCTTTTTTGACTCGCGCATCGTGTGGGCTTTCAATCTCGACGCCGAGCAGCAGGAACAGCGCGCAGAGGGCACACTCGAGCCCTATATTGAGGTCATGTACCGCTATTACCGCACGGAAGCCATTGGTGTGCTCGAAAAGGGTCGTCACGTCGTTCCTACTGTGGAGATGCAATTCTTGCGCCACGATCGCGACACGCTCAAGAAGCTGGCCTTTGATCTCATTCAACATCGCAATGAACACCTTGGTTTGCTCGAGGATGCCGCACGCGACCGTCAGCGACGGCAGCGTCTGGGACGCATCTTGACAGAGATGTCCAAGAAGGTGACTCACAAGCTTGCTCGACGGAATTATAGCGACAGCGAGTACGTTCAGCAGGTCGCTGGGGTCGTTGGCGTGGCGCGCAAAACCATGAGCTTTGGATGTTCTCTGTCGTAGAGAGGAAAGAGAGAAAGGAAAGGATGGGAGATGCAGCTTTGCTGTCATTCCACGCGTCTTCCTTCTTCGTTGATAATTATGTTTTGTTTTCGAATTCCGCATTGCATTGTTGCGTCATTTTGGTTTTTCTTTAGGTTCAAGGCAGAAAAGGGGAAAATATTCCATGTTACATGAGGTTGAGCTGTATAGAAGGAAACTCGTAGGCTGGGACGCCGTCTTTTGTCTGCTTGTCGACCCAGGTCATGCCCTGTGCTTGGAGAGCGTCCAGGACGCGTGCAGCCCGTTCCTGCGACCAACCGAGATCGCGCTGCACTACCGGTATGGAAAGAACACCAGCGTGCGTTTGCGCAGCCTCAAGAACGGTCGTATGGTCCGGAGAGAGCTCCATCGGCACAGAGACGAGCATTTGGCGCGGCCCCACCTTGACCGTGCGAAGGCCGTTGCCAAGGGGCTCGAGCGAGGCGATGGCGCGCTGGACGTCCTCTTCGGAGATCTGTTGCGTCTCGCGGCCGGCCCGCTGCCTGATTCTTCGTAGGTATTGAAGCAGGTCTTCAAACTGGATGATGCCGCCATTGGCGTCGCGCGTGGCGAGGCAAACGTGAATGATCTGCACGCCAAGCTCGTAAAAGAAGCTTCCGACGCCAAGGACTTCGGCCCAGAAGCCCTTGTTGCTGGCGAGTGGGTCAACGCCGACCTTGCTGCACATGTTTTGGAATTTGTTGCGGAACTCGGGGTCCTTGTTGATCTGCTTCTTGTGCTTGACGGCAAAGTTTTCCAGCTCCCTCTTGAAGGCGGCCATTTGCGTTTGAAAGTGCTCCAAGTTGGCGCGGTTCAGCTCCGCGCCCTTGCCTTGGTACGCGTCGCGCTCCTTGCGGGCGCGCACCGCGCGCGCCACGCCTACGTTGCGCCGCATCGTCGCGCGAGGCCGGCAGCGCGAAGAATGAACGAGGACTGACTTTCTTTTTCAGAAACAGCCTGATCAGAATAGCAAACGAAAAAAGAACGAAAGATCATCGTTGCCGTCCGAGTCTTGTTTTCATTAAAAAAAAATCTACACATCCGAGGCAGGTGGTGCGGTCCTTTTTCCTACCAGACCTAGAGAGGTCGCGCTCGAACCCGCCCGACTTGCATGCAAGTTGTGCCAAGTTGGCCATGGTCGTGGCCGCCACTAGACCATTGCGACAGACAGCGGCCGGCACGGCGCGGCGATGGCGAATGCGAGTGATGGTCGAAGTCGCCAACAATCGACGCATCGATGGATCCATTGATCCATCGATCGATCCGAGTGACGAGTCGCGCGTGGCTGAGCGCTCAGTAGTGCGCGGTTGTCGCTAGCAAAGGAGAGAAAGCTCTAGCTCTCCAGTGCACGCCGACGATTGCGCTTCGCGAGCTGACCTGGCCGACAACCCCTCGTTTGCTTGGTCATCATCGGTTCCTACTCGGCTGCTGCTGTGCTGCAGCTGCTGCTGCTTGGCTGGTCGCGATACTTCCGCGTCCCGGGGCTTTTTTGCCTCGCACTACCTGCATTGCACTGCATTGCACTGCAGCACGCTCGACTCGACGGCCACGTCACCTGCCAGTGCAGCAGCGCGTGAGTCTCAGAGGCGCTCAGGCCACGCGCCTTGTGAATGGCGTCATTTTGCAAGACTGTTGCTTGCCTTACCAGCAGCAGCACGCATCATGCTGGGCTGCACTCTCGGCAGCTCGCTCGCTTGCTCCGCGTCCGTTCCGTCCCGTCTCGCGAGCGCTTTATCCTCCCACCCGCCGGCAGTCAGGAACTCGCGCACCGGCAGCTAGCTGCAGCACGCACAGCACGGTTTTTCGTGCTCGAGGTCCCCGTTTCCGCGGGTCTGCCGCGTGCACTTGGACGATGCCGCTGCGGCTTCGTCTTCACTCAACCTCCGCCGCCTGCCGTTGGCCACAGCCCGCACGGCCTTGCGCATCTCCCGCGCTGGCCGGCCGGCCGGCGCCTCCGTCTCCACCTGCAGCTTCATCGCCGCCGCCCTCCACCAGCAGCTGCAGCTCGCGCGTCTCGTCCTCCTCGGCGCGCCATCCCAGGCCTTGTGACCATCCATCCATCCATCCTCCCAAGTCCACCGTGCTTGAGCCATCCGCGCCGTCCTGGAGGCGCCGCGGCCGTCCGCCGCCACTCCGCGCGCATTTCCCCGCCGCCGCCGCGCCGCGCGGGCCCCGCTCTCCCGGCGCGCCGCGTGCTCGCCGCCTTCTTCTCCTCCGCGCGCTCGCGCGCCGTGTCCGCGTGCTCGCGCGCCGTCTCCGTCTCTGCGGCTCGGCTTGGCTTGCGGCGCTTTTGCCCCCCGTTCCCCGGAGGGCCGGCCTTGATTCCCAGTTTCCACTCTTCACTGTCGTCAAGTTCTCCTTTTTGACTCCCTGGTTTCATTCGCTCGTTCATTCTCGTTTACAGTTAGTTAGTCGAGGCGCTGGCCTAGCCCCGCCTAGGCCGCCGCTACCGCGTCACGCCGCCGCGGCGGGCGGGCGCGCACTTGCGGCCTGCATTCCGCACTTGCATTCTGCACTTGCGCCGCCGCCATTCCCGACTTGCGCGCGCGGCCGCCCGCATTCCGCACTTGCGCGCCGCGCCGCAAGTGGGCTATCGCCGCTGCGCAAGTGCGCCCCGCCTTTCTTCCGCTGTGTCTCTCCTCTGCGTCTGTCTCTCTGCGTCTGTCTGTCTGTCTGTCAGTCAGTCTGTCTGTCTGTCTGTCTGTCGCGGCGGCAGACCCGAGCAGAGACCGCGGCGCGCGGCGCGGGGTTGCGCGCGGCCGCTGCGTCCGGCGCGGCTGCCGGCATCCGCGCGGGCGACCGTCGCCCGCCCGCCCGCCCGCCCGCCCCGGCAGGGCCTGGCCACGGGCCTGCGCGGCCGGCGCGGCGCGGATCGGATCGGAGTGGAGCGGCCCTGCGCGAGGACGCTCGCTCGCTCGCCAGCCCGCCCGTGCGCGAGCCCGCTCGTGCGCGCGCGCGAGCCCGCGGCGGCGCGAGCCCGCCCGCTCCGACGACCTCCCTACCGCCCGCCCCGCGCGCGCGGCCGTCGAGGCGCCGGAGCGAGCGAAGCCCGAAAGGGATCGCGACGCGAGCGAGCGCGCCACCAAGGCGCACCTCGCGGCGCTCGAGGGCGCCTCCAGAGCGCGCGAGGCGGCCTGGTGTAGCGTGGCGTGGCGTAGCGTAGCGTAGCGCGGAGAGGAAGAAGGCTGCGAGGTCCGGCCTCGCGGCGGCGAAAGGATGCAGCAGGGAGGGATGAATCTGCGATTGAACCGCGAGAATCTGGATCCCGATGTGCTGACCATCACGCAGGGCAACCTCGAGGAGGTCCGCGAGCTCGTCCCGCGCGTCATGGAGCAGCTCGAGTCGGATCGAGAAAACGTGACGCGTAGCGGCGGACACTCGCAGATGCAACTTATCGCGTCCGAGACCGAGCGATATTTGCACGACCTCCAGGCATGGGCTAGTCGTGCTGAGGACCTCCTCGAGCAGCAGGCTGCCGAGCAGGCACGAGGCATGAGCTCTGGCGGCGGTGGCGTCGACGACGACGACGACGATGATGACGACGACGACGACGACGACGATGCCATGATGGGCGGTAGTGATTCTGACGGCGATGCGATGGGCCATCGCCACCATCACCACAACAATAACAACAACAACAACAACAACAACAACCAACGAGGGAGTATCGCAGGCCGAACCGGCGCTGAACCCGGGGCATCAGCCGGCAGCGGGGGGGCGCGAGGCCACGCGTTCGGCCATCAAATTCATCAGAACGATGGCGCGAGCATCGCCGCGGCCGCAGCGGCTGGCGGCGAGCTGCAGCGCCTGCTCGTCAGCCGTGGCCGCTTTCCTGTGTTCACCCCTCAGGGTGACCGCCTCATGGAGGGGCTTAACTACGGCAGAGACTTCTTTCTCTTTGAGCGTGTGATCCGCGATACAATCTACGGCAACATCATCCGCTCCGTGCGGGCGGAACGTAGAGGCGACGCAAATAAACTGGTCGCGACCGAACAGCAGGTGGCAATCAAGGTGTTTCAGCGACAACTTGTCGCAGATGGGCGCGCCCGGGGTGGGCAGCCTGTGCAGGAGAATCCGCTCGATGAGCTCTCGTTCCAGCAGCGCCTCAGCCAACCCGGCCACCCCAACGTACTTGGACTGCTCGGGTGCTTTGAGGATAACGACTACCTCTACGCCGTGCTGCCACTCGCAGGCGCCGAGCTTTTTGAAATTATTGCCACGCGCGGGCCCTTTTCGGAAGCCCAGGCGCGACCATTATTCCGGGACATGCTCAGCTCCCTGGTCTATGTGCACGAGCACGGCATCGCACACCGCGACGTCTCCCCAGAGAACTTCCTCATGGACCTGGGCACCGGGAGACACCCGATCCTCATCGACTTTGGCCTCGCGGTACGAATGTCGCGCGCCCCCACTCACATGGCTGGTCAGGATCTCGATCGTCCACAAGTGTGGGCGCCGATCCGGCACACGGGCTTTGTTGGCAAAGTTCTTTATGCAGCGCCGGAAATGTGGGGCGACCAGCCTTACGATGGGCCTTCTGTTGATCTGTGGAGCGCCGCCGTGACTCTCTTTGTGTGCATTTTCCAGGCGCCGCCCTGGGAACGAGCGCGGGCGTCGCGCCGCCGAGACGGATACGTAAATATTGTTCTGCAGCACCAGCTTCGAGCGGTGCTGCGCACGTGGAACTTTCCGGCCTCGGACAGTCTCATCGACTTGCTACAAGGGATCTTCCGTGAGAATCCAAAAGAACGATTCTCCTTGCAGACCGTCTTGCAGCACCCATGGCTGCATGAAGACAGCTGAAAAAGATGTTGTCAACACCACCACCCACCCCACCGTGGGAGGGGGAGCTCCTTTGCACCTTGTTTCATCTGGCCTTTCGTTGCCGGGATGTCAGAGAAACTGAGCACGGTCCCCCCCTCTGCGGTGTGCGCACTTTGGCGAAGAAAAATTGAAACGCTGCAAGGGCAAATTTGTTTGCGATTGGCTGCTTCGATCACCTCATCTCCTCTCCTCTTTTCAGAAAGGAGGGTCGTTCCTCATGTCTCACAGAATGACTTTTCCTTTTTTCTCTCTCAGCGGCAAGGAATACGAAGAAAAACAAGAAATAGCAAAACAACCCTGTGTTGTATGATGCAAGAGCATAGACAGGCTCATGCGCGCATCACCATGCCCCTCGCTCCACCTCCTTTTCTTCCAAATCATGCCCACATCCTTTGGCAAGAAACGCAGCATGAAAACATCATCGATTAAGCGATAGAAAAGAGCATCATTAACAGCAACGTCCACAACGTAATCGAGACAAAAGTTTTCTTTTACCCATCTTTTTACACTCGCACAAATATTCCAGGAGTGCCAACAGCAAAAGCAAAAGCAGCAGTAGCACCACAGTAAGTTCGACAACATCAACAAGAATCGTTTATAAGCTCGCAGCAACGAAAATCACCGCATCAATGCTTTCAGCATCGTGTCCGAACTAGTTCCTTATGGTCGTTATCATTGCGCTGTGCAGTATGCCTCCTTTTTTGTCCCATGAGCCAAAAATTCCTTGGTAGTCTTGCTTGCTTGCTTGTTTGATTGGATGCTCACATCAACAATAATAATAACAACAACAACAACAACATTTGAAAAATTTAGAAAACGAGCCTTTCCTCTGAGGAGGAAAAAAAGAAGAACAAAAAAAAGCACCTCTCCGCAACATCTTCAAAGACTCTCGTCCTCAACAGCGAATTGCTTACGCCCAGTCGCAGGCTTGCTCTTGAAAAATCGTGAAAATCGATTCGCCGCCTGCGGAGCAGCAAGCTGACGAGTTTGCTTGTGAAGACGAATTTGCTCTTGCAGATCCTGATTCTCTTCCGACAGCTTGGCAATGGAACCGGAGCCGTCGAGATCCGCAGCTCGCGCGCGCTCGCGCTGAAGCGCCGCACTCGAGGACATGACCATCTTCGTCACCACATTGTACTCTGAGTTCGGGTCGTAATGAATCTCCCGCTCCATGTTGTAGAGCTTACCCTGCTCGATAAACTCCTTATCGCGCTGCCAGCGACGTCGTACGAAGAGAAGTGCGCAGGCAATAAACATGAACAGGGCAAAGGCTCCGCCGCCTGCGGCTCCTGCATACAAGGGCACCTTGCTGGGAGCGGCCTCTGCGGTGGGGGCAAACGGAATCGGGGACGCGGTCGGGCGAGCGGTGAGCGGGACCATGCGCACCGATCGAGCCGCTGATGCGGTCCACTCATAACCCATTGGTGTCACCATCGCGCTCATGGTCCCATTCACGTCAAGCGGGTCGGTGAGACTCAGGTCGACGTCAAAGTAGCACCCGACGCCGGCACAGACATACACATCAAACGTGCCTGGGACATCGGTCACAAGCGCTGCAGTGTACGTGCCGTCGCGATTATCAACAATCGTCGCATTAATCACCGCAGGCTCAAGTGCACCTCCATAGTATGTCAGCTCCTCTTCATCCTCCTCCAGCACGCGGCGCAGGCTCAACGTCTCATTAGGTAGGGGCATTGCCTCAAGTCGTTCCACAAAGAACGCGTGAAGTACGTCTCCATCACCGCCGTAAGTGATCGAATTATTGCATGCGTCCCGCAAGCGCAGCGTCGGGCCACCGTACGATGTGCCATCCGCAGGCACGAGGACGGGGTCCGCTTCCTCCCCATCTTCAAAGTCAACAGACAGCGTTTGCGAAGGCTCCACAGACACAGTCTCGACGGTTAAGTTCTTGATCGAGAGCGGCGACACGCTGGAACCTGAGGACGACGCGGTCGTGAATCCCACGTACGCGTTGCGATTGCCAATTATATTCTCCACCACAAAATTATCCTGGCGGAGGTACAGCGAGTCATCAATGTAGACCTGAACCCAAGACGGCGTCTCGAGATACTCGACACGGATCGTGTGGGTTTCGTCATCCCGGCGAAGCGTGCGCATAATGCCATCAAAGACGTGCTGGCTCCCAAAGTTCGGGCCAATCGAATCTCCGAGCTCATCCGCAAAGTGAATGCTCACTTGCTGCGACGTGCAGCTACCCTCGGCGCGGTCAGTGCAGAGATCAAAGACAACCGCCACAGCATGCGTGAGATACTGATAGCCAAGGCCTCCGCCCGTCGAAACGGGAAGATCCTCCAAACCATTTTCGCGGTCGTGCAGAACAAGCGCAAAACCCTCGCTCTCGCCTGCTGAGGCGAGTTGGACCTCGAACTCGATGACAAAGCCCGCGCCGACGTTTTGCTGTTTTGTTAGGTACGCGAACGACTGAATTCCATTCGGTGTGTCGGCGTCAATGAGAGCGAGCTCTGGCGACGACCCACCAAGGTTCCACGATCCTGCCCCCGGGCTCAGAAACCAGTCTGCAGCGGTGTTCTGGATGGCCCAAGAAAACGATTTTGATCCAGATCGGACCACATTGCAGTTTGAGGCAAGCGAGGTAGTAATCTTGAAGTTTGACGCACTCATGTGGCGCTCGGCGTGAAACACGCTCAAGGGGTAAGTTTCATTCAAGGTGAGGTTGCACAAAGTCTGAACGGAGTCGACGTCGACCGAACCTGATAGCGAACTGTGCAGGCCTCCGAGGTCGACAACAAGTACATTGTTGATGAATACCCAGACATCGTCATCTCCAGTGAATTCAAACGTCTCTCCGCCCGAGTACTGGAAGTAGGTGTGAATCTCACTGGTAAACCAAAACTTGTATCGGTAGGCCGATGTCCCCGTCGACACGGTATAGCTGTGAGGCCAGGCAGGAGCCTCTTCCATCGAATTAGTCTCTTGCAAGAGACTATCGTATTCCTTAAGAGGTACAAAGTAAGGACTCCCACTGTTGGAGAGTGAGCCATCACCGTCGTAGTCGGCATTGGAGGCGTCAAACTCGTACCAATCTTCGGCCTCGCGGTACGTAAGAATCATCTTGCGCCCCACTCGTTTGTTATACTTTGGATCATCATTAAACCAAGACGCAAAGTACGTGGCATTCGTCGTCGTGTAAAGCCCGCTGGTCTCATCCTGGCCGCACCGATCTGAGCTACAGTATTGGACCTTTGGGAGCCCCGAGTCGGATATTGCAGCAGTCTCGTTCACAGTTGATGATATTTTCGACGAGCAACCATCGCCAATTTGGCAACTTGGACCATCAACGTAGAAGCTACCTTTCTCATATGCTTCAAAGTCAGGATGACCACCAATTTCTCCCGTGCGCTGGTGTTCCCAGTACGGGCAATAGGTTCCGAGATTGGTTGCCCAGTTTGAAGCCGGAACGGTGAAGCCGGTGATTGCTGGGTCGGAGGGATCTTCGTAGTCGTACCATTCCCGTTTAACGCCTGTGAACAAGTTGCATGTAGACTCATCTGTGACCCCCCAAGCGCTGCAGTACTCGTCCTTGGGCACGCATCCTGAGGGCATAAAATCTCGGAACGTCACCGAGTACACGATCTGCTCTGCTTGAGAATTTACAGCGCCCAGCAGGATTTGGGTCAGCACTATTGCGAGTGCAGCCAGGTCCTTTGATGACGACGACGTCATCTTCGAGTTCATAAAGAATAAAACTCTTTCCGCGCAACTCAAGCAAAACAAACGAGAGCGAATTTATCCAAGCAAGGCGAATTGAAGCAGGTCAGTTGGTTCCTTCGCGCGTGTGCAGCAACGCAGCCTGTTCACCTTATCCGGCCCCGCTCGCGGCCTTCTCGTGCCCACCTCGCGGTCTTCGGCACTTTTCCCCGCGCTGATGCTGACCTCGTTCCCCTTCTTCGTCTCCCCCCCCCCTTTCAACCTCTCGTCCCGCGTGCCTCGCGCGCGCGCTCCTGTGCTTTTCGCGCTTGTGCGCTTCGGTCGCTTTGGTCGCTTTTCACGCCCTCCTTCCCCGCCGCCCTCGCCGCTCCCGGCCCGTCTGCGCACCGCGCGGCGCCGCGCTCGGGCCGCCTGCACCGCGGCCGCCCCCTGGTCTTGCGCGAGCGCGCGAGCTCTCGAGCTCTCGAGCGAGGGACTCCGAGCACACCGCAGGCTGCAGTGTTGTGGTTTTGCGCCTCCGAGTCGTCGCGCGAAAAGGGCGCGCGCGCTCTAACGATAGTATAGTAGCCTAGAATACTTACCTCGCCGCACCCGAGCCGGCACGTGCACAGCTAAACCTGACCGAACCTAACCGAGGTGGTAATCGTCCCGGCCTCTCTTCTGCTGAGGCCATTGTGGCTGGCCAAACTTGGAACTAACTACGAACAAGGGGAGAAGCGAAGGTGACTGAACGAGGGAGGAGCGGAGGATGAAGAAGGATGTTGATGGAGGATTGGGAGAGAAGCCAAAGAGGACGTGGCTCTCCACATCTGCCGGGTCGGATTGAAAAGGCCATGGGCGAAAAGAGATTCTGCAGGCGAGAGTCCAGGAGAATTCTGCATCGAAACCCTTGCTTGTGGATCATAGCACACCAGATCACATGACATCACATCACAGTGCACAAGCAGCTTCAGCAGCACAGGCGGCATCAGATCGGAACGCAAATCACAACAAAGACAAAACAATAAGGTTTCTGAGCGTCCCGGGCGCGCGTCTTCGTAACGCTGGGATCAGGTTACAACGAAAAACGATCGCCGGAGAACTCCTTCCGGCCGGCCGCAGGCTTGGAGCGGAAAAAGCGCGAGAAACGGTCTGTTCCGCGAGGCGCCGCGAGTTGATGCCTCTGTTTCTCGAGACGAACCTGCTCTTGCAGCTCCTGGTTCTCGTTCTGCAGCTGCGCGATTGGCATCGTGCCGTCGAGAGCTGCCGCGCGGGCGCGCTCGCGCTGGATCGCGGCGCTCGAAGACATGACCATCTTTGTAACTACGTTGTATTCTGAGTCCGGATCGTACTGAACTTCTCGCTCCAAGTTGTACAGCTTGCCCTGCTCAATAAACTCCTTGTCGCGCTGCCAGCGACGACGGAATCTCCAGAGCACAAAGGCTGCCAGCATCAAAAGAAGAAAGGCGCCGCCGCCTGCACTCCCTGCATACACTGGTGTCATATCGTTCGAACCATCAGAAGTCGGCGCAAAAGGAATGGGCGAAGCCGTTGGACGCGCTGTTAGCGGAATCATGCGTACAGCTCGTCTCGCAGACGCCGACCACTCAGAGTCCACCGTCGTCACCGTCGCGTTCATCAGCGTATTGTTTAGATCCGAAGGATCCGCAGCTACAAAGTTTACCTCAAAGTAGCACCCGATTCCTGCGCACACATACACATCGTACGTTCCTGGGATCTCTGTCATAAGCGCAGCCACATACGAGCCGTCGCCATTGTCCACGACCGTCCCGTTCACCACCGCAGGCATTGAAGCACCGCCATAGTACGACGCCTCCGCAAGAGCCCGCCGCAAACCCATCGTCTCGTTTGGCAATGGTGTCGCCTCGAGTCTCTCGATAAAGACAGCATTGAGCACGTCATCATCGCCGCCATAGGTGATCGAGTTGTTGCACGCGTCGCGCAGCTGCACACTAGGACCTCCGTACGCCTCGCCATCGGCCGGGACCAGAACGGAGTCCATTTCTTCGCCATCATCAAAGTCAACAGCAAGCGTTGAGGCAGCGTTGACAGACACCGTTTCAATGGTCAAGTTCTTGATGGTTAGTGGCGATGCAGACGACGAGGTTGCCGTGGTGAAGCCGACGTATGCGTTGCGGTTGCCCAGAATGTTCTCGACGACAAAGTCTTTTTGACGAAGGTACAGCGAGTCGTCAACATAGACCTGAAGCCACGCCGGTGTCTCGAGGTACTCGACGCGAATGGTGTGCGTCTCGTCATCACGGCGAAGCGTACGCATGATGCCATCATATACGCGTTTGGACCCGAACCCGGATCCGACATACGCTCCGAGCTCATTGGCAAAGTGGATAGCCACTTCTTGCTCGCTGCAAGATCCTTGAGCACGGTCCGTGCACAGATCAAAGGCGATGGCGACAGCGTTGGTGAGGAAGCGGTATCCGAGGCCCTCACCGGTCGACACAGGCAGATCGTCGAGGCCATCCTCGCGATCATGCAGAACGAGTGCAAAACCTTCGCTGAGACCCGTCGAGGTGAGCTGGACCTCGAACTCAATGACAAAGCCCGCCCCAACATTCTGCTGTTTTGTCAAGTATGCGTATGACGGCGTTGCAAGGTACGATCCCGACGATATTAGCGTGAGTTCGGGGGATGATCCAGACGTGTCCCAAGAAGCTGCTGGTGCGAGGAACCAGTTGGTGGCAATGTCCTGAGACTCCCATGTAAAAGAGCTGGACCCTGATTGCACTACGTTGCAAGTGGACGCAAGTGTGGTAGTAATTTTGAAGTTGGATGAGTCCGTGTGACGCTCCGCATGAAACATGCTAAAGGAGTAGGTCTCGCCAAGCGTGAGATTTGCCTGATCTTTGATGTCATCGACGTCGACATAGCCCGTATCGGAGGGATGATAGCCCCCAAGGTCAACGACGAGGTAATCATTGATGAATACCCATACGTCGTCATCGCCATCAAAGCGAAATCTCTCTCCACCCCGATACTCAAAGTAGGTTTGTATCTCGGTCGTGTACCAGAACTTGGCGTGGTATGTGGACGTAGATGTTCCGGATATAAAATAGCTGTGAGGCCATGCCGGTGCCTCTTCCATGGAGTATGCTGTCTGATCGAGATGATCATAGTCTTGAAGAGGAGTGAAATCTGGCTGGCTGCTCTCGGGGTTTGAAAGGCTTCCATCACCATCGTATTCAGAATCCGCTGCGTCATACTCGTACCAATCGTCGGTGTCGCGGTACGTGAGGACGATTTTGCGCCCGAGTCGCTTGTTGTACTTGGCATTGTCATTATACCATGAATCAAAGTAAGAAACATTAGAAAGTGTGTAGTAGCTGCCCGAGATAGCCTTTCCGCATCGATCATTGCCGCAAGGTTGCACCTTTGGCAGGCCTGACGTGGCCGTCGCTGTTGTAGTCGAAACTGTGGCGGAGACGAGAGGGGAACAACCTTCGCCGACTTGGCAGCTGGGTCCATTGCCGTAGACAGTACCAAATCCGTACGAGTCAGCCTCAAAGTCTGGATGCCCACTAATCGTCCCCGTGCGGAGCTCACCCCAGTACGGGCAGTACTGCGACAAGTTTGTGTACGAATTCCAGCTCGAGACGCCGAAACCGGTGATCCTTGAGTCATTAGGATCGTCGTAGGCAAACCACGCACTTTGGATCCCTCGAAACCGACTGCTGCAGTCCGCATCGGACACACCCCATGCGCCGCAGTATTCCTCGGCTGTGACGCATGGCGCCGGCAAGAAGTCACGAAATGTCACCGAGTACGTCACTTGTTGGCCGTGTACTTGCGCCAAGCCCACGACTGTCGCGAGGACCGCAACGGCACTGACAACGGCGCCGACGAGCGCAGTTCCAGCGGCCGCCACGCCGCGTCTTGCGCCGGGCATATTTCGCCCAGAGCAAAGCCCAGAGCAACGCAGCGCAAGGCCACGCAAGTCAGCACAACGCAAAGCCACACAACGTAAGGCCACGCAAGGCAGCGTGCAGCGTGCAGCGTGCAGCGTGCACGCCCGCGCTCGCGTTGGCGGTCTGCTCGTCTGCTCGCCTCTGTTTACCTTCCTTCAAACGCCTGCCTCTCCATACCTTCACTGCGCGCACGCGCAGCATCATGGACGCAGGCCTGGAAGCATAGACACGTCCTTTCTTCGACCGTCATTTCCTGGTCTTCCTTCCTTCCCTCGCTCGCTCGCGCCGTCCTCTCTCTCGCCCTTGCTGTCGCTCTTGTCGCTCTTGCTGTCGCTCTTGTCGCTCTTGCTGTCGCTCTTGTCGCTCTTGCTGTCGCTCTTGCCGTGGCTCTTGCTGTCGCTCTTGCCGTCGCTCTAACACCGCGCTCCTTGAACCGGGCGCTGCACGCGCGGTCCGCTGCTGCAGCTGCAGCTACTGCTGCTGCAGCTACTGCTGCTGCAGCTACTGCTGCTGCAGCTACTGCTGCTGCTGCTCGCGCCCGGCGCGGCGACGGCGGTGCGGCAGGGAGCGACGCTCCGTGTCGACCGCGCTGCGGATTCTCAAGCTGCCGAGGCGAGGCAGGTCGATTGGGCCGGGGTGCGGCACGCGTGGCATTTATCCTTTCTTCTATCTGGCCGTTATCGCGCGGCTCGAGCTGGGCGGGCGAAGAGTCGCCTGAACAGCTCGAGCCGCGCCGGTCCTGGCGCCCTTGCGTAGCACCGCGCGGCAGCGGCGCGCAGGGCGAAAGCGGGAGCGTCGCGCGGCCTGACGCTGCGCGGTCTGACGCTGCGCCGCTGACGCTGCGCTGCTGCTGCGAGCGGGGGCGGCGGCGCCTGGCGCGTGCGGGTGCCCTCGCGCGCGCGGTCTGTGATGACAGGCGCGCGGTGTCTTCGGGAAGCTGCGTGGCCGTGAACCTTGCTTGCGCCACGCACAGCATGAAGTGCGCAGAGTTCTCCAATGTGCGTGTTTGCGTGCAGCAGCTGCAGCAGCCAGGCGCCGAGATTCGGGCGCGCGCCGCTTTCGCAAGACCGGCGGGCGGGGGAAGGAAGGAAGGAAGGAAGGGTGGAAGGAAGGAAGGAAAGGAAGGAAGGGTGGAAGGAAGCGAAGCTAGAAGGAGGGAAGGAGGGATGGATGGATGAACGGATGAGGAAGGAAAGAAGGAAGGAAGGGAGGGTGCGTTCGATTTTGCTCATGGCGCTGGTGAGCATGCATGGAGGGTCGCCCGAGGGGATCGAGATTAACAGTAAGATCGAGATTGGGATCTCGACTAGGTATGGCAGCGAAACTGATGTGATGGAAAATGACTTTGAAAAAAGGCTTATACCCAGCTAGCTAGCCACGGTTTCACATCGAGACTGCCTGCCTGGTGGATATGGTAAATGAAAGAGCCACGTTATCACGGTGCCTCGGTCTCATCGATGGGAAACTGCCGACGACCACGGACGGGAACGCGAAACTTTTGCGACAGGCGGTTCATACCCCCACGCAGTAAACCACGTTGGCGCTCCTGCTTTGCGAAGCGCACCTGGTCCTGAAGCTCCTGCCTCTCGGTGTGCAGTTGTGAAATCGTTGCGGCATGTGTATCCTCGCCAAGTCGAGCACGCTCGCGCTGAATTGCAGCGCTCGTTGACATGACCATGCGCGTGACAAGATTATACTCTGTGTTAGGGTCGTAGTGGACCTCACGCTCCAAGTTGTACAGCTTGCCCTGCTCAATAAACTCCTTGTCGCGCTGCCAGCGACGACGATACACCAACATTGCAATTGCGAATACACTCGCCGTCAAGAATGCGCCTCCACCTCCATATGTCGCATACTTCAATACCTTGGCATCTTGGTTCTCGACGGCCCCAGGGAACGCCTCCTCGGTTACTGTGGGACGCGGGGTTATAGGTATCATGCGTACAGCTCGACTCGCAGACGCCGACCACTCAGAGTCCACCGTCGTCACCGTCGCGTTCATCAGCGTATTGTTTACATCCGAAGGATCTGCAGCTACAAAGTTTACCTCAAAGTAGCACCCGATTCCTGCGCACACATACACATCGTACGTTCCTGGGATCTCTGTCACAAGCGCAGCCACATACGAGCCGTCGCCATTGTCCACGACCGTCCCGTTCACCACCGCAGGCATTGAAGCACCGCCATAGTACGACGCCTCCGCAAGAGCCCGCCGCAAACCCATCGTCTCGTTTGGCAATGGCGTCGCCTCGAGTCTCTCGATGAAGACAGCATTGAGCACGTCATCGTCGCCGCCATAGGTGATCGAGTTGTTGCACGCGTCGCGCAGCTGCACACTAGGACCTCCGTACGCCTCGCCATCGGCCGGGACCAGAACGGAGTCCATTTCTTCGCCATCATCAAAGTCAACAGCAAGCGTTGAGGCAGCGTTGACAGACACCGTTTCAATGGTCAAGTTCTTGATGGTTAGTGGCGATGCAGACGACGAGGTTGCCGTGGTGAAGCCGACGTATGCGTTGCGGTTGCCCAGAATGTTCTCGACGACAAAGTCTTTTTGACGAAGGTACAGCGAGTCGTCAACATAGACCTGAAGCCACGCCGGTGTCTCGAGGTACTCGACGCGAATGGTGTGCGTCTCGTCATCGCGGCGAAGCGTACGCATGATGCCATCGTATACACGCTTGGTGTCAAAGCCTGACCCGACAAAGCTCCCAAGCTCGTCTGCATATTGAACGCTTACCTCTTGTGCTGTACAGTGCCCTTCGGCACGGTCCGTGCACAGATCAAAGGCGATGGCGACAGCATTGGTGAGGAAGCGGTATCCGAGGCCCTGGCCCGTTGACACGGGCAGATCGTCGAGGCCATCCTCACGATCATGTAGGACGAGTGCAAAACCTTCGCTCAGACCCGTCGAGGCGAGCTGGACCTCGAACTCGATGACAAAACCCGCCCCAACATTCTGCTGTTTTGTCAAGTAGGCGTATGACGGCGTGCCAATCTTTGTGTCTGACGATATTAGCGCGAGCTCGGGGGATGATCCAGACGTGTCCCAAGAAGCTGCTGGTGCGAGGAACCAGTTGGCGGCAATGTTCTGAGACTCCCACGTAAAAGAGCTGGACCCTGATTGCACTACGTTGCAAGTGGACGCAAGTGTGGTAGTAATTTTGAAGTTGGATGCGTCCGTGTGCCGCTCGGCATGGAAAAAACTAATCGAGTAGGTCTCGCCAAGCGTGAGGTTTGCCAGGTCTGCTACATCATCCACATTCACTGCACCCGACAAACGACTGTGCAGACCGCCAAGGTCGACGACAAGCTCATCGTTGATAAAGACCCAAAAGTCATCGTCACCGGTGAACTGAAAGTATTCGCCACCGCGGTACTCAAAGTACGAATGTATCTCTGTGGTAAATCCCATCTTGGACTTGCGCACGTTGTCGTCACCAGTGTACCCGTAATAGCTGTGCGGCCACGCCGGTGCTTCAGCCACGGAGTATGATGTCTGCGAAAGACTGACAAACGCCTTGAGTGGTACAAAATAGGGAACGTTATCGTTGGTAATCTCAGTGGAAGCCGCGTCCTCAGCTGCGTCAAAGACATAGTACCCGCTTTGCTCGCGATACGTGAGTGTCATCTTTCTTCCGACACGTTTGTTGTACTTGGGATCGTCATTGTACCACGATGCAAAGTATGTGGCATTCGTTGTTGTGTACAGACCGGAAGCCTCATGATACCCGCATCTTCGTGCGTTACAGTATTGAATTTTAGGAAGACCCGAATCCGCGGTCTTGGTCTGATTGAGAACAGTCTCTTTAATATTGGGTGTGCATCCTTCGCCACGCACGCAACTTGGCCCGTTCTCGTAATGCGTGAACCAAAACCCATACGCCTCAAAGTCTGGGTGCCCGCTTATGGTCCCGGATCGAAGATCAGACCAATAAGGACAATATGTACCTAGCTCGACCGCTCCTTTTTCGAAAAAGGGCCATGGCGTCCAGAAATTACTTGCCGCGGCAAAGGAGGTCGTACGGTGATCAAACCAGCCGTCTTGAACGCCTCCATACTTGCCCCAGTCGCCCTGACTCGCGAGATCAACCTCCCAAGCAGACGCATAGACATGAGACTCCAAGCACCCTGCCGGCAAGAAATCTCGCACCGTCACAGCGTACACAATTGAATCCCTGTGAGCGTGTGCGACGCTCGCCGCGATGGCCAACACCAGCACAAGCATCGCAGCGGTCGGGACTCGTGTCGCCGCGATGCCCATCTTGCGCATCTTGCTCATCTCCGGCATCCTTCGGCCTCATTTAGTTTTGCTCGTGCATGCAGCAGTATCATGTGGTACCACCCAAAAGACGGCGAGATTGGATTCTCGTACGACAAACGGCGGAGGGGAGGAAAGGAGGGAAGGAGGGAAGGAGGGAAGGAGGGAAGGAGGGAAGGAGGGAAGGAGGGAGCGAGGGAGGGGACCGGCAGGCAAAGCCGGGTCACCCTGCGGTAGACAGGTAGGTGGGCAAACGGGCGCGCGCAGCTGTCCATTTCAGTGGAATGATGCGCGAAAAAAAAAAAAGTCAAAGTCCATCTTTCTGGGGCCGGGACGGTCCATTTTTTTAGTTTACCATTTTGATTTTTTGAGGAATGGCTGCATACGTGCGGAAAGAAGAGAGCCCGCGCGAGAGAATCACAATATACAGAAAGATCCTTTTACAAAAATTCGCCACAATTATCACTCACTCTCTCCTTCCCTCCTTCCCTCGCTCGCTCGCTCAGGCCAATCAATCCAACCCGTGGCTGGTGCCCCGCCCCCCCCGCCCGGTTCGAGAACTCGCCAACTCTCTACTTTTGCTTGGTCAGAGAAATGTTCGACGAAGCAGACGAGGACGAAGACACGAGCGGCCGCCGCTTCGGTTGATGTGCTGCAGCCGCTACATTAAAGGAACGCTTGACAACTTGAGCAGGGAGCATGATTTGCGCAGCGAGGTTGTTGATTTTGGCGTCAGAGATGGACATTTCCACGATGCCATGACTGTCTGCGCGAGATTCGCCAATCTTGGCACGCGTTCGCGGATTGCGCGCCGCCTTGGACATGACGCCAAAAGCAATATCCTGGAGGGTCGCACGCGAGCTCTCTGCACTTGCCATGACCAGTGTATCGTCCTTGCTCGTCGAGAGGTCCAGATCAAGCTTGCTATTATGCAAACGCAACCAGGGATGTTCCAAAAGTTCTGCCGCAGTTGGTCGGGCCTCCGGATCCAGAGCAAGCATCAGGCTCAGAAAATTACGCAGCTCCGGCGAGGGCGTCATGGATCTTTGCATCTGTTCGAGCAGTGGCGAAAAATGCACAAGCTCCGTGGGTATCTCGACGGCCCGCCCCGATCCCCAACGCTCCAAGAGCTTCCAGTACACGGAAGATCCCTGCCCGGGCTCGGCGCCATTGACCTCCTCGCTGCTCATTCCAGACAACGAGGCGAGCGAGGCTTGCCGCGTCTTGCCGTCTGATCCGATTGTCTGCAGCTGTTGTGAAGCGACGGTCTTCTCCGATCCTTCCTCGATGAGATACATGGGAAAGTCGCCAAGCAATACGGTCAGGAGTGTGAGTCCCAACGACCAAATGTCGCTGGGAAAAGAGTACTTTTCGCCGCGGAGTCGCTCGGGCGACATGTACTTCATCGTGCCTGCAAAAGTGTTGGCCATGCTGTCCTTCTCGAGCTGTTTCGATAATCCAAAGTCAGCAAGCTTGACCTGTGACCGGGAGTTGATCAGAACATTCGCGGGTTTGATGTCGAGGTGCACAAAGTTTTGCTCGTGCAAATACGCCAACGCGCGAAGCACGCTGCGTGAAATCAGCGCCAGCATCAGCTCGTCTACGACCCCTGTGCTCGAAGCGACGCCTCCCTGTGGCGCTGGGGGCGAAGCTGTCGATGCCATCGCTGTTGATGACGACGCCAAGAGATCTTGATGGCGATGTTGGAGCGGCCCTGGTGGTGGCGGCGGCGATGGGGACATAGCATGGGCATGGTGATTCATCATGTGCTTGACACTCGAGGTCCCAGACCCATGCGTGGCGACCGTGTCGTTCGAGGACTGGCGTGACCGCAGACGATTGAAGCCACGCACAGCCTTGCGCGACGAGGCAAGAAGCGACCGGGAAAGTATATCCGCCTGATTGTTCGCCGCCTGCCGAGCAGCCTGCTTGAAGCGCGAGAGCAAATCCTGCAGACTACCGCCATCCATGAGCTCCATAACAAGGCAGACGCTCTGCGTGTCAGGGTCCATGTACGCCTCGTGCATCCACACAATGTACGGACACCGTTTATGTCCATCGTCGCCAAGCTTTGTGTAAAGTGCATTAAGCTCTCGCACGGCCTGATGGCGCGAGCTTCGGTTCGTGAACCGGATCTCCTTCACTGCACACAAGTCAAAGGTTTCAAGGTGCAAAGCCGCAGATACTGTGCCCGACACACCCTTGCCCAGCTCCATGTAACGATACAGACTGTCCTTGACGCGTGTATCCGGCTCCTTGCCCTCCCCGTGCAGGCCTCCAGGAGTGATGCGAATGCCCTGCAAGTCGATAGCTGTCTCATTGATAAAGCGAAACGTCTTGGACTCGCTCGCAAGTCCGTTCAGAGCGCTATTTGACCCCGATTGAAATGCCTTTCCATCCTTGAATCCGGCGCCACTACCGAATTTCGAGGAATCCCCTTCTTGCGAACTTGCGCGCTGAAGGGCCGCCACATCCTCGGCGACAAACTTAAGCGACATGGGCTGCAGAGCAGGCAAATTCAGTTCCAATCCCGACGAGGGAGACGCGATGGATGGAGATCCAAACTTGCTCGCAGTCGAGTCGCCCTCTCCGCCTTCCTTGGTCGCGGCCAACGGCAGCTTCGAAGCGGCTTGCGTGGCGTGCAAGATGGCCAGACCGCCGACAGAATGTAGTGTGCCGAGCCCATCGGGACCCATCCCAATTTGCTTGGGGATCAGCTCCACCTGCGGAATACCACGTCGCACCTCGCCGTTGGCTTTGAGTTGAACGTTAGCCAAAGCATTGCCATCGCCTTCGCCGTCGAGCTCAATCACGACCGCAGGCAAGTATCGCCGCTCGGCATAATCCCACACGCCGACGCTGTCGCCCACATTGAACTTTGCCGCGCTCATCACTTCGGTACGAACGCAGCGTGAGCTGATCACGAGGTCAAGCTCCTTGATAATTTGCGCAAAAGGAGGACGCCCATTCGGATCCTCATCCCAGCAACGCCGCATTAAGTTCAAAAGCGCAACGTCCACCCCAGCCTTGTCATCGATCGGCGGGCGGTACCTATTGTATCTGACCTCGTAAAACAGTTTCGGGACCGTCCACGTTCTCGGATGCGGTTGGCGCTCGAACATGATTTGCCATAGCACGAGACCGTAGCTGTACACGTCGACCTTGTTGGTGATACCCTCATTGTCGCGAAGCAATTCTGGGGCCATGTAGGCGGGCGTGCCTTGGTGATGGACGGCTTCCACCTTGTCGTTGGAGTTTGTTACTTGAGCAATTCCCAGATCACAGATCTTGGCGTGGCCTGCGGTATCCAAGAGAACGTTTTCGCATTTGACGTCAAAGTGGATCATGTTGTTTTCGTGAATGTAGGCCATGCCCGCTGCAATTTGGCTCGCAACGACCAGCTTGCGCGCAACGTCAAAGTCCTTGAATGACAGATTCATTGACTTGGGCGTGCGGAAGATGAGGTCCTGCAAACTGCAGGCGGCCAGTTCCATGACGACGAGGAAGCGCTGCCCGCCTGTGTCATTGCTCATATGACGTGTGCAGCCAAAGAGACGAATGACATTCGGGTGCCGGAGCCGACGGAGAATTTTCACCTCCGCAAGTACATCGTCTCTTTCGCCGGCGCCAACACCCACAAGAATGTCTTCCTCGCCGCTTCCGTCGTCGCAGAGACCGTCTTCTGGAACTTGCTGGGGCGTCAGCACCGTGGACGCCATGATGAGACCCGAGTTGCTCCCCGTGGCGCCGACGCCGGCGCCGCCAGTTGAGACTGCGGACGCCGAGTCCGGGGCAAAGGAACGATCAGATGCGATCGAGTTGGTGTAGGCGTCACTTTCATCGACAGAATGCCGCGCTGCGCCGTATGAGTTCGCCGCCATGGGTGTTGTCGCCCGGCTTGAAGAGTCCAGGTTGCTCGAGGTCGAGTTCGATCGCACAGTACTCGTATTACTCAGATAGCGTGGAGGAAACGCAGTGCCCCGGTGCCCAGTGCGTTGACGCGACCCACCGCCACTACTCGCTTCCCCGGCACTTGCCGTGGACTGACGGCTTAAACTGGCCCGACCACTTTGTGCCCCCCTGCTGGACCGTGGAAAGAACTCCTTGACAGCGACCTCTGACCCGCAGTACATGGCTTTGAAGATGCGTCCACTGCTTCCCATGCCAATAACGGGTCCCATGACGAGCTCGTCCATGTTGACGTCCAAATCTCCCATGCCTGAGGAGTGCGTCCCTTCCGAAGAGGCATCCAGTGAAGATTGCGAGCGATTTTTTCCGCCTCGCGAATCTCGCGATGAGACAGCCCCATGTGAAGACCGCGACTCAAAAGCCAACAGCTCGGGGTTTCCGTGCTCGTGCGCACTGCTACTGAACGATTTGGGCAGCGATTTACCTCCAATTGAGGAATCCTTGCTGTACTCGTCTTCAATTGCCTCCTCGTCCTTGCTGAGAATACCGCACAATTTACGCAGACGTTTTTTGAAGCAACAGCCGAGAACGAGACTCAACAGAGCCGCACCGGCAAGGCTGGTCCCAACGATGATTCCCAGGCTATTTTGTGCACCGATCACAGGCGCAATAGGTTGCAAGGTTGGCGGCGTTGTTGGTGTACTCAAACCTTGCAGGACTGTAATGTTCACAGGGCAATGGTACTCGTCGTCATTGTCTACGCTCTCCACGTCCCGATCACGGAGCTCAGACGCACCAGATACCGTGTAAGGAAGCTGAATTGCTGCGCTCGACCCAGACGACGAAGTCGTTGTCGTCGTCGTCGTCGTTTCCTCCTGCTGTTGCGTGACCCACGATGGAGACACGAGCATTGCAAAGCCGTCCGCCAATGCATAGCGCTGCTCGCTAAAGAGCGGAGAATTCGTGGCATTGCCAAAGAGAAAGAGAAGATAGGTGTCCAACGAGATGACAGAGCTTGCGGTGGGCGCACTTGTAGGCGCTGCGGAAACGGGTGGACTTGTTGGGGCCGCTGTCTGTGTCTCGGGAGTAGTCTCCGTCGGCCCAGGCGTTGGCGATGGTGACGTCGTGCTGTTCACATCAGCAGCAGGTGAAGAGGGCGCCAACGTGACCTCGTCTTGGAGGAATCGACGCCTGTTGTCAACATCGTTCGAAGCGTCTGAGGGCGCAAAAGATGCCGAAGGGCCCATTGTCGACGGAGCTGTTGTTGGCGTCGGAGCGGCCGTCGTTGGCGTAGACGTGGGAGGAGGAGCAATCGTTGGTAATGCAGTGGGCTGAGGCGTAGAGTACCGCGTTTGCGTATCTGTGACGACGGGCATATCTACCTCACACAGAACCGTGGCTCCATACAAGGGGCTGTTCTGCGCAGGCGTAAAGGATGTACACGTGTCCACGAGAACCTTTGCATTGGGAATGAGCTGACTACCGTCAAAATCGTCCGACAAGTACGCGAGACGGGGTTCATCCAAGGACTGGCTATTGCTAAGCCCCATGGCTTCAACAATTATGGTCTCGTTGAAGACCATTTCCTGCATCAAACATCGGAGAGCCTGCACGGTATCGCTCACCTTAACATGTTCGCTTTGCAGCTTGCGGAAGGAGATTTCTCGCAGCCCCCCGCTCCGAACAAGGGGGCCGGACAGTACACGTCGTGTTCCGGCATCTGTCTCTTCCTCTGACGTGGAGTTCGTTGCGTTTGTCATGTTTAATGGAGCGACCGAAGGCGCTGGCGTGGACTCTGTACTATTCCCCAGCTCAGTTTCCCCGGCAGTGGGCGCCACGGTGGCGTCCACGTTAGGGTCGCCGTCTTCGGTCTTGCTGCCGTTCGCGTTTGGCATTTCTTGAAAGGCCATGAGGAAATGAACATGGATTGCAGCATAAAGCGGACGCGTGGGCGCTGGCGTCGGTGCAGACGTTGGATACTTTGTTGGGGCCAGCGTTGTTGGCGTGGCAGTGGGACCTGGTGTCGGCGATAGCGTAGGTACGACCGGCGCCAGTGTTGGCTGCAGCGTTGGAAAGGGTGTCGGTTGCGGGGTTGGTATGACCGATTCGGAGTAAGTTGTTGTGGTCGTGCACAGCCCACCTTTGACAAACTTGTTATCGTCATCGATCTCTGTTGGGCACCAGCCCGTGATCTCCACTGACAAGGCATCAGATACCGCGGTCTTCATCGCGTTAATGTCATTCCTGGATTTGTATGGCAAGCACGCGTCATATAGACTGTACGTGTGCCCATTGAACTTTCCGTAGTCCGCGCATGCGACCGTGACTGAACTTTCGTCCAGATACATGTTGGCGATTTTCTTTTTCTCTCCCGATTTATATGGTATTCTTTGCGTCTTGTTCCACAGATCGCGTATACGAGATTCCTCGAACACAGTTTCATCCATGCTAGCCAGGGGTGGAACATAGGACGAGCTGTTGCAGTTGCAATAGAGCCATGCCGTTCGCGATGAAAGCGAGTCTGGGGCCACAGAGTTTCGATTATAAATCTGCGAAATGGCGCACCAGCCGGTGTCCTTCTCAAGTGTGTTCCCACTTTCCACAAAGGGCGTATATTGCCCGTTTGTACTTGCACATTCGAGCGTCCCAAACGTCCGCTGAGAAACGCACGTCTCTGTCAGCGAGTTATTTGTGCAATATCTCGAGTACAGCCAGCTTCCCTGGTAGCAGGTAATGACCTCTTTATTACCCTCGTCAAGGTCCTCGTAGCTCGTACCCGTATAGTCCGGCTCGCACGAGATCGTGACTCCGTCTTTGGTCTTTGTCCATTTCGCATCGGCCGAAAGAAAGGCGCCGAGCGCGAGCGCAGCCACCATGATGGCCGCGCACGACGCCCGAGTCCACCCTATGGCCGTGCGTCGCCTGCGCTTGCGGTTCCGCTCCTTCCGGGCGGTCTGCACGTCCTCCATCTGTTTCGGGCCGCCGTCGCGCATCTTTGCTCGCGGCCGAGGTCTGCTCGGCTCGACGACGCTTTCTCTGCCCGCTTGCCGCAAGAGGCCGACCTTCTCCACGCACGTATAGCTCTGTTCGACCAGAGGCTCGCCTCGGTGGAGGCCGGTCTCCGGGACACGCCCCAGCCTCCTCGGCGCGTGCTGGCCGGCCGGCCGGTCCTGCGCGGGGCCGAACCCACGCGCCGCGAGGACGGGCGGGCGAAGGGCCGGGAGAGAGGGACGCGAGGCGGGACCACGCGAGGCGAGGCGAGGCGAGGCGAGGCGAGTCGCGGCGCCTCGCCGGGATGGGTCTCGCGCTCTCTTTCCCTGCTTGTCTGCTTTTATATATTTTTAAGAACGATGCCGCGCCTGCCTCTTGCGCGCGAGTGCCGGGCCCGCCGGCGAGCGGGCGCGGCCGGGAGGGCGCGGCCGCGCACGCACGCACGCGCGTCCGCTCGCGAGCGAGCGCGCGGGGCGAGCTGCCGCGCGCCGGATGGATTGGATCGAGCTCGCGTCCGAACTCGCGCCGGCTGGCTGCCCTGCCGCTGCTTTCCTCGCGCTGCACACGCGCGGGGCCGCGGCCGAGGGAGCGTGGGAGGGAGGGAGGGAGGGAGGGAGGGAGCGAGGGAAGGAGGGGCGCGCTGCCGCGGGCGGACGCCGCGCAGCCGCAGTGGCGCGAGCTGCCTGCCTGCCTCTGCCTGGCCGGCCTCGCCTTCTCGTTGTGCTGCCTCGTTTTGAATTCTCCTTTCCCTGCTTCTTTCTTTCTTTCTTTCTTTCTTTCTTTCTTTCTTTCTTTCTTTCTTTCTTTCTTTCTTTCTTTCTTTCTTTCTTTCTTTCTTTCTTTCTTTCTTTCTTTCTTTCTTTCTTTCTTTCTTTCTTTCTTTCTTTCTTTCTTTCTTCTTTCTTTCTTTCTTTTTCCTTCTTTTCTGTCTTGTCTTTTCTTTTCCGTCTTTCTGTCTCTCTCGCGCCGTGTCCTATCGGCGCGCCGCAAGTGCGCTATGGCGAAGCCGCAAATCGGCCGCGCCGCCGCGCAAGTGGGTTATGCCGCCGCGCAACTCGCTATCCGCGCCGGCACCTGCCGCGCCGCCGCCACTTATCCACGCTCCGCGCGCGCCGCCATTCGCCACTTGCGCGCAACCATTCGCCACTTGCGCGCCGCGCCCGCAAGTCCGCAAACGCCGGAACCTCGCTTGAGCGTTGCCCCCGAGCCCGAAACGCCCCTTCCTCGCGCCATTCTCCACTTGCATCGCTGCCCGCACAGGGACCTATGCACGCGCGCAAGTGGACTATCGCCGCCGCAAGCCCGCAACTCCCTTTGCGCAGATGCCACTGGGGACGCCCCTCCCAACGGCGCCGCACGTGCTGGTCCCCCCCCACACTGGCTCAAAGGACCCGTCTTCTCCACCTCTACCACTGACGTGGTCGGAGGCAGTGGTTATAGTGCGGCAAAAGTGAGTGCATGACGGGGCTGAGCGGGTTCTGGAGGGGTAGTCCACTGGGGCAAAATGGCGATTTGGGTGAAAAGCGCGGGTCTTGCAAAGATAAAATGGCAAAATCCACGCAGAAACGTATGGGCGGAAAGTCGGACGATTCGCAGGTAACCGCTTGGACGCTCGCTCGCTCGCTCGCTCGCTCGCTCGCTCTCCGTCTATGCATGTGAGCGAGACGCGCTTTCGGTGCGGACGCAAACACTATGCGACTTTCAATGACCGCCGCCAAAAGAAACGCATCAGCGATGGCCGCTGGCCGAACAAGTCACATCTGGCTGACTCTGAGTCGCGCCTCTCTAAAACGGCCAAATTTACATGCTCTCTAACCGCTCTCCTGCGGCCACCGCTTCGCGCCGCCGGGGCGGCCAACGAGGAAGTTCGCAACTGCCAACGCTGCTGTGGCTGGCTCTGATGCCGCTTTGTGCAGCGGCGGCGGTCAACTCGTCTCGGCAGCCAGCCGCAGCAGGCTGCAGCGCGCTTGCTTACATCACACCAAATGATGGTTTTCCTCTTCTTCTCTCCATTCCATTCCTCGCGCGGACACACTCGTAGCGGCACGGTCAGCAACAGCAACAGCAGCAGCAGCATTTCCGACGCGCGGTCTCGAATCCACCTGAACATCTCCCGCGCTCCGTCTCCAGCTCTTGGCGGCAGCGGCTGCGACGGGCGCGTGCGGTGCGGGCTCATCGCAGCTCGAACTCGCATCAAAAAAAGGGTTCCAATCAACGGCTATTATTGCCGCTGTGCGCTTTCCCACCGAGCCCAAGAACACGTGTCTGACCTGCAAGAAGATCTGGGATGCCGCGGATCGCGCAGAGCCCAGCGCGGCCAGCCAGATGTAGATCGCGCGCGACATCGGCATGTCGCGCACCGGACGAGGTCCGCGCTTGCGTCGGCGGGCTCCACGAAGTCGCGGTGCGGCGCTCTGTGCCCTCAAGCAAAAGGGAATAAGCAGGGGGAGGGAAGTGCGAGAAAGCAAGGTAGGCGGAGAAACATCAGAGCAAGCGAGAGTAAGCCGAACAAGCTAGCTAGCTAGCTAGCGACCAGGCGACGGGCAAGGCCGTGCGCTCAGGCGGCCGCGCACAAGCTGATCGGGGTCCTAGGTTTCCGTCGGCCAGCGCCGCGAACTTTGAGAAAGATACCACGCAGGCACGCGATGGCTTCGAATGAGGAGGCGTCCGCGTCAGCAGCGACGCCGGAGCCGGCACCTGCGCCAGCGCCTGAGCTAGCGGCGGTACCGAAGCCGCCTTCGCTTCCACCGTTCAAAGTGCTTCTGCTCAAGGAGCCTGCAAAGCCATGCAAATATGCAACAACCCTTGCTCCGCGTAATGGCACGGTATCATACTGTCCAGTGCTCGCCTTTGAAAGGACTCCCAATGCTGCTCAGCGCGTAGTGGACGCCATACTCAAGGCCCAACCTGGCGACGCGAGCCCGGGCCAGCTTGGAGTCGTCGTCACGAGCCCAAGAGCCGCAGAAGTCATCGCGGATGCTCTACGTTTGCTTGAAACAACACTTTCCGTGGACGAGCGTGCAAATGTACCATCTTGGCTACGCTCCTTTCCAGTAGGTGAAGAGACAGCCTCGAGACTCGGAACCTTTGCAAGCAAAAGCATGGATAAAGCAGGGTCTGCAAAGGACCTTCTTCCCGAAATTCTCGCCTGGGTGGGAGAAGCCAAAGCGTCTCGCCGCGTTCTCTTTGTGAGCGGAAACCTACGCAGAGACACGATTCCACACGGGCTGCAGGAGGCTGGCATTTCAATGGAAGAAATTGTCGTCTACCGCACCATTCCAGACCCGTCTCCGGCACTTCCAGAGGAGTGGACAAGGTTGCAAGAGGCAACAATAAACGATTCACCTTCTGTTCCAAGGTTTGCCGTCTTTTTCAGTCCTAGCGGAGTCACTTGTATTGCGGGCGCATCGTCGGCGCAGTCGCTGGCTTCAGACGTGCGTCTCGTTGCCATTGGTAAGACTTCTGCGGCAAGTCTCGAATCAGACGGCGCAGCCCTTTTGGCGCACGCTGCGCAGCCTCAAGTTATGACGTGTCTTGCTCCCTCGCCATCAGGTCTTTTGGAGGTTATCCAGGCGGAAATTATGCGTCACACGAGCGGAGAGTAAGAACGCCGACATTTTTCACTTTAAAGCACGCATTCTCGCGCCACATACGTACAAAGATCACCACATGTTCGGATGGGTGCTTTTGCCGAGCTCGCGAATAAAGTAATCTTCACAATCTACTCATGTGCTTGCACAAAGACCTCCCAAGTAAATACGGATCGAAGTTGCAATCAATGGTGGTGCCGTCGTCAAGTATAGCCAAAAATGTATTTTCAGGATCTAACATCGATTGGACACTAGCATCGCGTGAATGAGACGAAGTGACTTGTTGTTAGTGCATGCCGTCACCCAAGGAAAACTCACGCGTAACGACATGTTTGTCAAAGACAACTGACGGCAACAATCGCATGAAACGGTGCAAAATGTATCCGGTGAGCCCCCAAATGACGCGATCCTTGGGAGCATTCTTCTCGCGAAAAACGGGCGGCGAGTAGTCCCTTACGACCCAGTTGTCCTGATCCAAAAGGGCACTCACGGGCACTGTAAAGGAATCGCGAACCTCGTCCGGGTTCGGGTCGAGCTTAAGCTCCTCAAAGGCCCCAAGATACCCGACGACTGGGGTGACGGCCACGCCCGTGATGGCTGCAAGTTCAGACCAGTCGCTTCGCAGAATCCCAAGCACGTTGACCACCCCCGGTGGAATACCGACCTCTTCGTGCAGTTCTCGCAAGCCAGCGTCCACGACGCTGCGGTCCGAGTCATCAATCATGCCTCCCGGAAAGCAGACCTCGCCCTTGTGCCGGTTGATCTTGTGCGAGCGCTGGGTAAAGAGCACAGAAGGAACGTTTCGGACGTGGCAAAGAGGAATGATGACGGAAGCCCGCTTGCGGGCGCGACTTGATATTTCTCGTGGCAAGCGATTGAGTCGTTTCCGCAGACGGTTCAAAACGTCGGGGTGAAAGAGCCCGCCCTCACGAAAGTCCGGCAGCACGTACTTGCGAGCGTCGCGTAGCGCCGAAATTTCCTCGGGGGTTGGGTCTTCCACATCCCACTGGTCCATGCTTGTCTCTCTGTACATGGGACGACCCGCGGAGGGCGCCTGCAGGACCGCATAAGGTGACAAAAGGTCCCGCGCCAGCTTGAGGGCCTCCGGCTCAAGCTGTCCGGTCCCCGAGCACACCACCGAGGCGCACTCTGCAAGAACTTCTTCGCGGTCGCGCAAGGCACGTGCCAGCGCCGGTGCCGTGTAATGGTTCACCAAGGCGTCAAGGTCGTCGCTCTTGCGACCAGAGACGAATGAACCTCGGAATCCCGAGTCCTCCTTTTTGTCAAGCCACGCAATGAGTCGTTCCACCATAACGTCCTCGAAGCTCTCCTTGACATCTTCCGTCTTTTCCTTTGCGTTTGCCAGGGCTTCGTCCACCTCTTCATCGCTGCCTCCATCATCATCGTCATCATGATGAATGACGTCAGCAGGATTCACTGTCAATGTCGCAGCGGATGCGGCCACCTTTGCAGCGGCCTCTTCTGACGATGTTTGCTTCTTGGGCGACTTGGTCAATATCCTGTTGTGGTCCGTTAGCTCCTCGGCGGTTTCCTCGTCGTCGTTGTCAAGAGTGGACGCCATGTGGAGCGACTCGGCGGGTAGCGGTGGTTCCGTCCTGGCGGGACGGGACTTGGTTCCCATCGAGCGTCGTGCTCCCCACGCCGATGCGCTCTGCTCGAGCAGACCCCCTGTCGCAACTCTCGCATCATGGCACCGCATTCCTTCCTCCATCAGTCCCCTGCACGTCAGGCTTGCTCTTCTCGTCGCTGGCGTCGCCTTTCTCCTCAGGATTCGCGCCGTCGCCGTCGTTGACGCCGTCGCCACCGACGTCGCCGCTGAGGAGGTCGGCCTCGAGCATACCGGCCTCCTCGACGCCGAGACTATGCCGCGCGCAAGCCCTCGCGCTGCGTCGTGGCTCCGCGCCGCCATCATCCTCGCTCCGGGCTGCGTCTCGTAAGCGAGCGTGCGTGCGTGCGTGCGTGCGTGCGTGCGTGCAGCAAGCAAGCCAGCAAGCCAGCAAGCAAGCGTCGCGAGCGTCTCGAGCGTCGCGAGCTAGCTTCGCGAGCGGGGTCTGGTCGGGCGCAGTTGGTTTGGTTTCCTCGAGCCTGGTCGCTGGTCCGGCGCCGCTCCTGCGCGCCTCGCCGCCGCTGGTGCGCGCGCGGGCTGCACCTGCGCGCGGCTCCAGGCAGACGTCCTCTCCCCTCGCCTCCCCCCTCCCCTCGCGCCGCGCGTCCGCCGTCCTCGCCGCCGCCGCGCTTCGGGTGCAGCGTCGCGAGGCCCTCGGAGTTGGGGTTTTGCGACGCGCGCATTGTGCCATAACAACATCAGCGCATGCCACCATCGCCCTCCCGCGCGCCGCTCCGCCGGGGATCCTCGGCCTCGGCCTCGCGCCGCGCACGCGCACGTGGCCGGGCGGGCGGGCGCGCGGCGTGCGCGGCGCTCGCGTCGCCTGGCGGTCTGCCTCGCGCGCGGGAGCGATCAGACATTCATTCATTCGCCTTCGCCCTGGCGGCTCGTATCCTTCGCATCCAAGCTCCGCCAACGCCTCGCGCCACGGCTCGCCGCGCGGCGCGGCGTGCAGACGCTCGCGTCCCCGGCGCTCCCGCCGCCGCGGCGGCCCCGGCGGCGGGCCCCGAGGCCGGCCGCCTGCCTGCCTGCCGTGCCGGCATGGCTGCGGCGCCGGGTACATGTGCCATGTCCCAGCACGGCCTCGCTCGCTCGCTCGCCTCGCCGCCGCCCGCGCGCCAAGCGGCGCTCGCTCGGGCCGCGCAGAGTACGCGCCAGCCCCGCGGGCGGCCTGCCTCTCCGCCGCGCGCCCGCGCCGCGCGCCCGCCCGCGCGGCCGAGGCGAGCGCGACCGCGGCGCGGCGAGCTGCGCGCGGGTTCCTGGCGCGTACTCTGCGCGCGCGGAAACGACGCGCTCGAGACAGTCGAGCCCCGCGGCCGCTCGGGGCAAGGGAGACGCAGAGCGCCTTCGGCTCCGCGCGACGGCCAAGACCTGCCTGCGCGTCTGGAGCTCGTCGCGGCTGTCGCGCGGCCAGGGCGAGACCGAGCGCAGCGCTCGCACCTGAGCTCGGGATGATGGTCGCCATGAACGTGCTGGCCGCGACGGACCTGGGCTCGCGAGCCGTGGCGACGCTCGCTCTGGGGGCTCTCACGACGGTTGTCGTCGGGACCGCGGCGTGGTGGAGCATCGCGTGCGTCATGCTGCCCGTCGTGACGAAGGCGGGACGAAGAGCGCGCAGCTTGCAGCGGCTCTTGTTGCGCGGCTGCTTGTGGGCGCGGCACGTGGACCGCATCTCCATGGACGAGCTGCAGGAATTCGAGCACGAGTTTCATGACCAGGACTTTAGCACGCGGCTGCAGCATCAGTCAGAAGGCGAGCTCGTTCAGGTGCTGCTCCTCTGTGCATTTCATGGTCTCGCGCGCACCTTGCTCGAGGTCAGCAAGCATCTTGACACACAGCGTACGCGTGCTCATTTCAACAATGCTCTATTGATCGCTGCAAGCAATGGCCGGGAGCGCGTGGTGCGTACGCTCGTGCATCGTGGGCTTGCCGACATCAATGCGCACAGCTCGCACCACAACTCGGCGCTCATTCTAGCGGCGTCCAAGGGCCACGAGGCCGTCGTCAAACTCCTCATTGCGCGAGAACACCCCGTCACCGCTGCTGTTGACGTGAATCGAGCTAACTCATTTCGGATCACCGCGCTCGCCAGTGCCTGCGAGCTTGGACACAGCGACATTGTTGACGCCATATTGCGACGTCCAGATGTCGATCCAGCCGTCAACGCAAACCTTGCCGTCCAAAGTGCTGCTCGTCGCCGCCACGATCGCATTGTGCTTCGCCTGCTCGAATACTCGCCGAAAACCGTTCTGGCGCAACCTGGTCAACACGTCAACGCGTTACCCCTGTTACGTTATCTCCGATGCGCCGCCATTGAGAACACGCGACAGATTTTGCACATCATGACGGGCAGCCAGGGCCAGTGCAGACCCTGCACAGAAATTGCTTCGCAAGCAGCCTCTCGAGATCAGCTTGATGCTTTGCCACAGAGTCTTCGCGCGCGCATTCTTGCCATGGCCTTTGGGCTTGGCATTATTTTGGTTGGGCCCAATCGCAACTCGCCATCTGCTCTCTTGGAGGCACTTGCAGAAGCAGACCGTCTGCAGCCCAACATCGAATGCCTAGATTCCCATATTCGCTCCAACTCCTGAAAAGATCCGACGCAGCACGCATGGAGGGGAGCATTCCCAAGGAGGCACATCTGAGACTGTAAGATAAATAATATGTCTTGAAGAAGGTTGATCAATTGCTGTTCACGTGCTTGATGCAAGTATCTGCAAGCACATTCAAAGATGGCCGATGAAGTCAATCGATGCGGCAGCTCGTAATCAAGAGCGTAAACTCACAACCAGCGGGCAGGCCCACTTCCAATGGCTTCTATGACATGACCCAAGCCCGCTTTTGATGCAGGCTCGGTTGTCCATGGAAAACCAAGAATGGTCGCTTTTGCGCCATCAGGCGTCGTTCGCTCCACGAATGCGCTCTCAATCATTGATGCAGGTACATCTTGAGCCGTCTCCCAGGCTTGACCAGCATCCTTGACGCCCTGATCGCGAAGCCATTGCGCGGTGCGAGCTAGCGAAAGGCGTACGATGCGCGACGATGGGTCCTGGGTAGCCACTTGATCCAAACGCGCGGTAATGCCAGCAAAGGTTGCAAGATAGCCTGTCACATAGTCGAGCAGCTGTACTGGAAGGTGCGACACCGTTTCTCGCTGTCCGAGAGCCACGGAGTGTGCGTGTGCCAGGCCTGAAGCGCACTGCACGAGAGAATCAAAACCTCGCTTTCCAGCCCACGGTCCTTTGCGAGAGTACGCATCAATTTCGATGACAATTATCCCCGGGTGTCGCGCCGCAATCGAAGCAGAGTCCAAGCCGTGCTTTGTGAGGCTTCCCCGCCGGTACGCGTTAAAAAATACATCCGTAGTCTTGAGAAGCTTCTCAAGACTCTCGCGACCTTGCTTCGTCTCGAGATCAATTTCGCATGTCTGCTTGCCGGGACCCGTAAGGATACTTAGCATAGGAATGTACGGACGCCCAGGCCCACTCACACGCATGACGGAGGCGCCGAGATCCGCCATGCTGCGTCCGGCAATGGGTCCTGCTAAAACCCTGGTCAGGTCCAGGCACCGAAGACCACTTGCGCTCGCAGCATGAGGGTCGCGTCGCTCCATCCATGCATCAAGGCGAGCTTGCGCTGCCTGTTTGATGTCTTGGTGCTTGCATTCCACAGTCTCAAACTCGATAAGCGGTAGCTCGGCGATCGCTGCCTGCTGCGGGTGGGCATCCCACTCTTCAGGGGTGCGTACGGCGGCTGCACATGCGCCAGCCTGAAAAAGTCGATCCTCGAGATCAAAAACGTCCTTTTCGCGCGCCATGGCCGTTTCCACTTCCTCGCGCGTGACGCTGGCGCTCTCGTCAATGCCAAGAACCTCTAGAGCAAGCTTGCGATGATGAGGGAAATTGCAATGCAACTGAATGTGTCTGGCGTCGCCGGTACAGTACAATCCGCTGATAGGGTCCCACGTCTTGATGGCCTCGCCGTTGATCTTCATGTAGCGCTCTTGACGGATGGCGGCACACGCAACTGTTGAATTGACGCAGATCTTTTGTGCCGGTTTCGTGCTTAGTTTTTCGGCTGCGAGAGCAAGGGCTGCAAGTGTGGCTGTCGCAACTCTTTCGGCATAGAAAGGCGTCCGAAGGAGACCATCAATACCTCCTTGGTCGACGCGAGGCGTCTCTACGTCTACCTTGGTCGCAAAGACACCGCGCTCAAGGCCTGTGCAGGCCAAGATCTCCTCGAGGGCCGAGGCCGCACCGCCAAGTGCACTTCGACGACCCTGATGCATCGTCACCCTCGTTTGCGAGCTTCTCTTGCTGCGTCCCTTCGTCCCTTCGTTTCGCTTTCTGCCGCCCGTGGTGTCCGCAAGGAGGCTTTCCCAGGCCGTGGCAATCTGATCTGCCAAGGTTGCAGTCGATGTCGGCTGCAGCAAAGATTAGTTATTTGCTGGAGCAAGGCTAGTTCTTGGTTCAACCCGATTGTCCAACCTGAGTGAGGTCATCGTTTACGATGATTACATCTGGCAAAGTCCAATCTTATCGACCACGAGCGAGTCACAAGCCCTTGCCACGCATGCTTGACAGTGAGCGATGAGGTCAAGAAGGGGCGCAACGCCTTGCAGGGCGCATCGCCTTGCAGGGCGCATCACGGCAGGCCAATCTGTGGGGATGGTCAAGGTATGAGAATCTTGATTGGTATTTTTGCAGTAAACTCGAAATCAGCGCGGCGGCTGGAGTGCAGCTAGCACCAGACGCTGATTGCAAATTGTTCCATTGCAAATTGATTTTGCTGATTCTAGGTCAAATGACAACATACGTGATCGGTCTTTGCAAGACCGTCCCAATCGGGGCGCTCTTCGATGTCGCCATTCAAGTTTCGACGGATCAGTATACCTTGCCTCGGATGCAATCTTGGGCTAGAAGCGACGTGGGCCATCGCTCACGATGCTCTCTCTCGTCCAGCCACCTCTAGTTGCAGCTGCAGACAGACGCGGAAACTGCATTGCGAGGAACTGATTGACTGTGAAATTCAGAGGAGCAGAGCGAGCGAGCAGAGCGTCTCATCGCGGTGGTCAATGGCAAAACCAATTCTCAAGGAAACTGGTGCGGCTCGGGCAAGCATGCTGCGCGCGGGGCTCCGCGCGAGCGGCGGGCGCGCGGCGGGACTGATGGCGGCCGCGGTGGTCGCCGGGTCTGGGACGCTGGCGCTGTGGCAGGGCCGCAGAGCAGACGCACAGCCCACGACGGTCGACGACAAGGCGCGACAGGCAGAAGCGAACGCCATGTCGCGGTTTGCGAGTCGGACGCGGCTGAGGCGCGCCAACACCAACCTGACGAGCCTCGACAGCGTCATCCTCGGGTACGAGTACAGGCTCCGCGAGACGGCATCGCTGGAGAAGATCTTCAAGTATTTTAGCTCGGTGGTCCTCGACGGCGAGGAGTATATGACGCCCCTGGACCTGGTGCGGGCAATCAGTCCAGGCGTGCCACCGTCGCCGAACTCGAGGCCGATCAATATCCCCATGTTTGAAAAGGACAATGACAAGCTCGAGTTCACCAAGGACGAGATGCCGGACTTTTTCCGCTTTGGGGACGACGACTCGGGACTCATTTCGTATCCGCGTTTCCTTGTGATTGTGACGCTGCTTGCGCTTCCTGCGGCAGAGATTCCAGTGGCCTTTGGTATGTGCGCGGGCGAGGACTTTAAAAACGTGCAGCTCCGTGGCACGGGCCTCAACGTGCACAATTTTCATTTTATCATGGAACGCAACATCAAAATTCGTGGCCAAGGATACACGACCAAACACGAACCGCCAAGCATCACACACTACCTTTTCGGTCCAGACTTGAAGCGGACGCTTACTTTTGAGGAGTTTAGGGACTTCCATCTCGAACTTCGTGACAATGTGCAGCACATGCAGTACTTTCTTTTGAGCGACGGTCTCGACGGCGACGGCGAGGCGACCATGTCGCTCAAGGCGTTCGCGCGAAGCGTGGCCGCGCTCGTCCCGTCGGACTATCGCTCCGAAATTGTGGAACGCGCCAATTCTGTTGCGTACACGAAAGTGCCACGTGAGATTGCTGAGCAAGAAATTGCCGCAGGCCGTCTTCCGGATACGGTGGACCCTGACAACGTCGTGGGAAATCAGCTTCGCGTGAGTTTTGAACAGTTTGTGATTTGGCAAGAAGTCGTGCGCTCGTTGGTGCAAATGGAGGAGGCGGTGCGGCGCTACAGCTACGAGGATGGCCACTTTAGCCCGACCAATATCAACCGCGCTGCGCTCGCGGTCACGCGTGCCAAGCTCACAAAAGCACAAGCGTGGACGCTTTTCCACCTCTTTGACAAGGAAGGCGCGAAAAAGCTGCACCATGATCAGTTTGTCAGGCTCTTGCTGCCGCACAGCATGTCGACCAACCCACGTTTTGCGGCCGAGGGCCTCGGTCTTTCGTCGCTCTTTGAATGTCTCAACAAGGAGTGCAGCAAGTGCGTTCGAAACTGGTACGAGGGCACGACAGACAGCGAGGAGCAGACGTGAGCCAGGGGATTATATGCTTGGATGGAGGGGAGTAGATCTGGACGGAAAAACTGAGAAAAAGGTGATGCCAGCGAAGTCAGCAATGGAGCTCACCGGATGTGTTCGAGTACGGTCAAGTTGGATTTGCATTATCCACGACTCTATCGTTGCCTCCGAGGTCTGCTCGTTCGCTTTCCCTCCTTTTCAGTTATCTTGTTTTCCTTTGCTCGCATTCATGTACACTAGGCTTCTCGTCGACGTTGTTGCAGCTACTCTTGCTTTCATTTCCATTCCTTCCCTATTTTTCCTCATAATAAGTAATAAACTATGAGCATTTCCTCTTTCACCTCTCCAAGCCTATGCCTTACAGTTTAGCGCTGAGCAGATGCAGACAATGCATCACGTGTGGACAAACAGACGTGACAGACAGATAGATAGACAGACAGAGAGACCATCAGTCAGTAATACGCAGACATCTCTTGGCTTCATCCGTCCATCTATCAAATAATCAGTGTGAGTGTATGTTTCGGAGGCGGGACGTTGTCTCTTGCGTTGTTTACGAGCATTGGTCCCGGTTTATCAAGCATTGCAATCCAGCATAGTTTCTTGCGGGCCAAACGAGTCCCGAGCTTTTCACGCGTTCCAGTCATGCGCATGCGATATTTTTTTTCCCCGCATGAGAAATTCGAGATTGTGCCTCTGCAGGCAGACGCTCTCGTGCATGTGAGCGTCCATAGCGATGTTCGTCTGGTCTGGTCTCGATCTTTCTCGTGAACGCAGCGCTCCATTTTATTTTCTTTCTTTGTTTCTTGGTTCGTTCTTCTCCCGTTCTGCAGCTGGTATGTGCCGTGGGTCGAATTTGTGCCCCGAGCTTTGGTTTCGTGGCTGTCATGTAAATTTCCCACCGTCTTCGAGAGCGCAAGCAAAAGAAAAGGGCACTTCGAGGATGGATGGGATAAATAGAATGGAATGAATGGAATACATGGAAAAATGGGCCGCCAGGGGGCCCGAAGAAAAGAAAAGTAAAGAAAAGAAAAGAAAAGGTATAATTCAAAGGTTACGGTCTCTGCCTGCTTGCTTTCCTGCCTGCGAGAGGATAGGAAAGGAAAGGAGAAAATGGAAATGTATACATGATGGCGCGCTCGTTACGGCGGGGGCACTCTCTAACAGAGCGCTCGCCTCGCCTGCGCGAGTGGAATCTGTGAGGTTTGCAGCGCTTGAAACAAAAGACGCTCCCATAAGTGGTCAATTGTGCGCTCGTCAAGAGCGTGAGAGGGGTGGAGCGTCCTTGCGTTGCGTGCTTGATAAGAAAGGAATATGTGGATGTGGACGGGTGGTGGCGGATCTAGGGGTAGCGGACGTTGAGAATGCCCTGGGAGACGTGGAAGACGAGACTGAAGAACTTGGCCTTGTTCTCGTCGCCCTCAAGGCAAAAGTCAAGTTTGTCGAAGAGCGTCTCCGCCACAACACTGAGAACGATCTCGGAGCTGAGCTTGTAGTCGCCTTGCGTGGCACGCATCTCCAACAGCGGCCACTGCGCGAGCACGCTCTCGAGGATGGCGTTCTCGAGCTCGCCTACGGTCTTTGCGCCGAAGACCGCGAGCACCTTCTTCGCGTATTGCTTGCCCACCAACGTCTTGATGGCCCTGTTCTTCATCTTGGAGTGCGGTGCGACGCGTTTCTGCGTCCTTTTCCATTCGAGCACGAGGTCGAACAAGCGTGCCTCCCGCTTGTACTCGAGGTTGTAGTTGGCGAAGGGCCGCCTCCACTCGGCGTCGCCCTCGACGTTCTCAAACATGAAGACCTCTGCGCGCTCTGCGAAGCGCACGGGCATGGTGTCTCAGTCTTTTCTCTGTGTCCGGTGAAGCTGTTTTGCTTTGCTTTGCTTTGCAAGTTGTTTCTGCTTTGTGACACACAGTGTTGCCGGATGGCGTGCGGGCTGGCTGGCTGGCTGGCTGGCTTGGCTGGCCGGCTGGCGTCCTTCTCTCGCGCTGCGACCGCCGCGTTCGTTGCCTGTCTGTCTGCTCTGGCCGACTGTCTCCCGGTCAGGTCTGGCTGGCTGGCTGGCTGGCTGGCTGGCTGCCCGCCCACCTGTTCCTGGCGCAAGCTGCTTGCCCGCTCCTGGCCCCCACCTGCCGATTTCGTGACTGTCTCGCGTCCCGGGACCTCCCTCGCGTCCTCGCGTCCAGCGGCCTGTCCTCCCCGTCGGCGGCGTCTCTCGTCTGCGCTTCTCGTCTCCTCTCCCCTCGCCTCGCCTCGTCTCGCTCGCGTCGCTTCGCTTCTCTCGATCTGGGTTTGCTCTCCGCGTCTCGCGTCCAGCGTCCAGCGTCTTCGTCCCCGCCCAGCGCGCCCGTTCTCTTCCCAGCTCTCCTCGCGTAATGGCCGGGTTTCTCTCTTCCGTTCTCGTTCTCCAGGCAGCTGCAGGTTCCCCCCCTCTCTCTCAGGCCCGTTCTCTCTCCCAACTCGACGCAGCCGCGCCGCGAGCAGCCAGCGCGGCCTGCGCTCTCTTCCGCGAGCGGCGAGAGGCAAGACGGACGGGCCGCCTCGCCCGCGTTGACCGCGCCTCCCTCGCGGCCACGCCCAGTTCTCGCCGCGCCGCGCCGCGCCGCGTGGCGTGGCGCGGCGCGGGGTGTGAAAGGGCACGCGGCGTGGCCGCGGCGCGGCGCAGCGGCCCAGCAGTGTCGAGCGACGGAAGAGTGCGCATCTTCGGCCGCGGTCGCGCACAACACATCGAGCGCCAGAAAGAAAGCCGCGAGCGCACCCGTGCGCTGGCGTGCGCTGGGCCGCGCTGCGGCGAGAGCGCCGAGAGCGCGGCGAGGACCTGAGGGCGAGCGAGAGCCCGAAGGCCAGGGCCGGAGGGCGGGAGAGAGACGGCGGCGTCTTCCTTGCAGTGCGAAGACAGACATATAGACAGATAGACTCCTGGCCGGCTGGCTGGCTGGCTAGCTGGCTCGGCGCTGGCAACTTGGCGAGGGAGACGGCCGTCTGTCTGCAGCCAGCTGCAGCTGGCCGGCTGCCTGTCGATCTTTTTCTCGCCGCGGCAGGCCGAATGAAGGACGGGCGCCGTGCGTGGACGTGAGTGAGTCTCTGTGGCGGCGGGCTGCGCATGGCGTCGACAACGGTCGCCTCGACGCCATTGCGTACGTACCACGCCACACCTGGCTGCAGTGTTGTAATCCGGCGTCATCATGATGCCATTACATACAGCACCGTGGGACCGGCTGTATGCCGCTTCTGGATGCTACGACACGATGCGCCATGCATGCGATGCGATGGCCAGGCTTGGAGGGTGGAGTTCTCAGCAGCGTCTGCGACGGCGAGCGACTCGTAGCACCCTAACGAAGGCCCTGGCGGATCGCGGAGGCCTTGTACATACACGAGCCGCTGCCGCTGTGGCCTGTAGCCGCTGCCGACGCCGAGCACAAAGGAAGCAAGTCGCGCAGCGTCCCGTCCGAAGGTCAGCCAAGTCCCCGCGGACGGCCGTGTCGTGAATGGGACTCCAAGCGTGAGAGCTTGCGGCCTGGAGAGACCGAATCGCTGTAAAAATGGTCATCGCTCATTCAACTCGGCGACGGAAACGAAATGGTCAAGTAGCAGCCAACCAAGCGAGCCGGCTGGCTGGTTGGTGTGACTGGTGGATTAATGGCTGGATGGTTGGGACACGATCATGATGCTTGCAATCGATCGCTGGAGACGGCTACGGCTGTGACCATGGTGGCATGTTGGTATGTTGGCAGCCAGCGAGCCAGCCAGCCAGCCAGCCAGCCAGCCAGCCCCAAAAGGCAGAGAGGTGTCTCAATGACGCTATCTCCTCATGATGGATGAGTGGATGGGATAAATGTAACCAACTAAACAAAATACTCTCACTCACAGTCAACAATCGTGGCGCTGGCTACGACGGTTATGGTAGCAAGCTGCGCTGCGGTAAGCTAGGCTGGGCTATATCGAAGGAGAATAGTCAGTCAGGCTGGGGCACGGACATTTTACTCTGCTCCTTTTTCTTGCCTTTTCCTTTTCTTTTTCTTTTTCTCATTAGGACGCCGCAGACGCAGCAGACCCGGCCAAAGTTGTGCATGATTGTCTCCCACGAAAGAAAAAGTGCAGCGACCTGGACCACCTCGAAACCGGCAAGGGAACCGCTGCTTGACTTCTGTCTCGTCTTATCTTGTTTCGTCAAGCAAGACGCCATGCCGACAGTCGTGGCGATGATCAACACCATGGTCAGATCAGGCAAGCAAGCAACAGCAACAAGCACCATCCACCCAACACATACGAATAAGCTTTGACCACTCCCGCCCATTGCTCGTCAACGAAAACAATGCAAGCGCTTTGCGCAAGAGCTCCAGGCTTGGCAGCCGGAAGCGCCGGCCGCCAGGCGCGTCGCACAGCGCAGTCGCGCCAGCTCACGAGCTTCCGACGCCGACCTCGCGCCGTCGCCTTTGGCGGCCAGAGCGCCGATGCCGAGGCTGACGCCGCGGCAAGCTGGGCGGCTGCCGCCTGCGGCGTGGTTCGCGGCGAGCGCAGGATTGTCCGCAACGCTGACTGGGCCACGCTTCGCGAAGCGCATGGAAGTCTCGAACTCGAAGACGAAGAAAGCGTGCTCATGCTCGATCACGACGGCATCGACAAGGCCACATTTGCGGAGATCATCACCAGTGCGCAAGCTGACATTGGCTCGCATAAAACCGATGATACCAGCACGCTCTTCATGGTGGACGGCATGCTTGGCCCCGCGCCGGGCGCTCATGTCCGGGCCATTTCGGACCACGCCGGCGTCGCGACCCTCTTGACCCTTATGCTGCGTGACGTTCGTGACTTTGCGCCCGATGCTGCGGCGCCAAGCGAAACAGCATCTTCCGAGTCCAGCGGCCCCGTAGATCTCTCAGCTCGTCCTGATGTCGTCTTGGTGCACTCGGCGAGCTCGGACCCAGAAGCTCCTGGCGGATACTGTGCGACTTTCGGAAAGAAAGTCGTAGCGCGCGGTGTAGTCGGTTTTCGTCCCCTTGCCGAGGTCCTGGCGCAGGCAGCTGGAGGCGTGCTTTCTGAACGCAAGAGGAACCCCACCTTGTGCGTGTCTGGTGGTCTCCTCATGCGCCAGACGAATCCAGAAACCTATGACCTGCTTCTTGGGGTTGAACCTGAAGTTGAGGATGAAAATTCACCCGCTACAGTTTTGGCTTCGTACCATGTCACTTGGAACAGTTCTCAAGCCGCGTCACTGTGGCATTGCACTGCGCAGACTTCTGCGCCTGAGCACGGTGTTTATTTGGCGCAAACCTCGGGAGATCTTGTTGCCCCGCGCCCGACTTCGCAGTGTGCGGGTCCTGATCGCATCATCCTGCCTGCTGCTCACGCCGAGCTTTCTCCAACCGAAACTTTGGTCGAGACGGGCAGCTTTGCACGTCGGGGCAGCAGTCAGGAGCGTGTACTTTTCCAAGCTCTTTTGCACAAGAGCGGCGCCTTGGTCTCTCGTGGGTTTCCCTAATCGTTGATGATTTTGAATAAAAAAGCAGATGAAATGATTTCACCCCGGCAACGATTGATTAGAAATGATTGCTTGTTTGTATCTTTGTGTACGTGCGTCGATTCAGTGTCTGCCTCTGCTGCCTTGCTCGTGTGTCCTTCCAGTCGTTACTCTAGACGATGAATTCATAGATTTCTCTGTCTCACATGTCAGCCGGCTGCATTACCACTTCGCAACTCTTTCCCACAACGCAAGACCTTCCTTTGTCCTTTCCGTACATCCTGCCGTGATCCTTGTGGCCACGCCTCTCGTGTGCATCATTCTCCAGCGAGCCAGGCACTCGCGTGGCGGCTGCAGCTGCAGGCTGGCAGGCGGCGGTGGTGGTTAGTCGCGCCCAACCTAACGACCGGGGGTTGATTTGATTTGCTTTTTGACGTGCAGAGCCCCTGGCTGCCTGCTAGGCTTTTCTTTAGGAGGTGGTAGTGGTAGTTAGCCTGTTTGGTAGGGGCAGGCGGGCAGCCTAACCGTAAGCGGCAGTCCCCAATCGAAGAGCGATTGATCGGCAACCGTGGCGGCGAGCGAGCGCGCGCTTGCGGGCGTGCCGACGGAGAGACGCACGCGCGGCCGAGAGCGGAGAGCGGGCGCGAGCACGTCAGACGGGCGGGCCAGCGCGACGCCGCGCGACGCAGCACCGACGGCTCAAACCGAACGGGAGAGACGACGAGCCGGCGCGGGACCTGAGCAAATCAAGGTCAAACGAACTAACGACCACGCAAGGGAGCGCCAACCTTCAACCGCAAGACGAGTGAGATATCACGAGGCAGACCGCGAAAGTGGCGAGCTGGCGCGAACGTGCGTGCGTCTCTGTGTGTTCAAGCCAATCGGCGACGAAAGTTTGGCTTCACTGGCCAAGCAAGGAAGGTGACTGACTGCCTGCTTACCTGCCTACCTGCCTGCCAGCCTGATTACCTGCCTGACTGCCAAGGTGCAAATCAACAGCACACAAAGTGTGCAGCAAATACAAGATAGAGGCCGTTCGTTGGTTGACCTTGCGGTCAACAAACAGCCGCTGCGATGCCCGGCGGCACCTCGGAAGACGAGGTGGCCCCCCATGAGGTCGTGCTCATTATGTTGCACTACTTGCGGAGCAAAGGGCTGAAAAGCAGCTTCTCCGCCCTTCTTGCCGAGGCCAAGCAGCAATGGACCATTGTCGAGCCGCGACCGGGCTCGCTCCGTGATCTCGGCGCCATCCTCCAAGACTACTTGCGGCTGCGCGCAGAAAAGCTACACAATACGATCGCGCTCAAAGACTCGGGTCTGCACAATGAGACGCTCGACTTTATGGAGAAAATTTCCGTCTTGGTCCAGGACTACACGGCCATCAAGGAGCGCGCCCTTGAGCGCGTGTCTTCGAGCGAATTCTCTGAGCGCCGCGTCCGGATTTCGGGAAGCAGCGATCCGTCAAAGTCGAACGAGATCGATGGCCCAGGCCTGCCACCACGAGTGAGCAATGGCTCCTCGGCAAGCTCTGGATACCCTGGCAAGAAGAAGATTGCAGGCCTGCATAACGGACGCATTCCGTCTTCACACAGTGGCGGGAGCAGTGGCCCCAAGTCATCATCAGCCTCCCATTCGCACCCCATTGGGTCCATGTCCAACCATCTCAAGCAACGAGGCAACAACAGCAACAACAACACCTACACTGGTGTTTCCTCCTCGAATGCGCATTCGCACCCTCTGAACGAGGGAGAGTCCTTTGATTCCTTGGGACACTCCTTTAATGGGCCCATGGGCGGCCATCAAACCAGCGCAGGCAAAATCGGTAGCAGCAAGACGTCTTCGAGCAAGGCTGGCAGCAACAGCGAGGGCACCTCGGGCCACAGAAAGGTCGCGAATGGAAAGAGCAGCAGCAGCAGCAGCAGCAGCAACACAACAGATAACAACCTCCGCAGACAGCGGGCACACGAGAGCAACGCGGGAGCGGGTTCGTCCAGCAGGTCACAATCGCGATCTCCTACACCGTCGATGACCTCCGGAACGACGACGCCACGGAGATCCCGATCGGGCCGCCAGATTCGACCCCCACACATTCACGGCGACTCGCCCGAAGTCGACTCGCGCAGGTCTCCAACGATGCTTCAGCACGACGGCGCGCACGCAGCCTCATCCTCGACAAAGAACATGCATCTTAACGACAGCCTGACTTTTAGCAACATGAGCTTTTCCAACGCGTCACCAATCGAAAAGGACTCGTCTCGGATCCGCATGACACCTCTCCACGACCATGACATCTCGCTCGGTCCCCTCGAGGCCGCGACGGGGTCGCCCATCTTTCCGTTCGACCTCGACGCGGGCGTGCGGCCGTCGCGAACCGCGATTCCGCCTGGCGGCGACGAGTCGCTCGGCTCGATCCTCGACGCAAACTCGCTCCTCGGTCGCTCGAACATTTCGCAAATGTTGCGCGATGACTCGTCGTTCAACACAAATCTTCACGGATCTGATACGCTGCAGGGCTCAACGCCGCTCAGCGTCTCGGACGCCTTGCGCGCGGCCCGGGCGGGTCTCTCGAGCTCCATGCGAAGCAATGGGACACCACCCAAGGCCTCCTCGTCCTTCATTTCGGACTCGTCGAAGACCCTCGATGGCAGCAAGTCCAACATGTTGCCACCCTCGTCCTTTCACGGCCTTGGCCACGGCAACAACAACACTTCGGACGCTATCATGGGGGCCGACGGAGGCGCCAGCAATAGCGCCCAGAGCCAGAGCGGCAGCACGACGAATGGGCGCCGCAAACGCAGGATAACGCCATCTTGCATCTCGCCGAGCGTGACGAGCCCGCCGCCATCGGGCTCAAGCAGTGAGACCACCACTTCATCGTCGTCCGCATCGGGGACCGCTAAGCGGAGAAAGACCTCGTCATCGTCGTCAGCGTTTCGGTCCCCAACGGCACGTTCCCGGACCAAGGCGCAGCAGGCCTGTGGATCTGCCTCGGGGGACAGCAAGCTCGGCGTGGACGCTGTTGATTCCTTTCTCTCCAAGGTCGCTTACAATTGAAAACGAACGAACCACACCAACGAACGCACCAACGAACCAAAGGAGGATGGAAGTGAAGGAACCAAACACCACCACCATACGTCTATAACCTCCTCTTCCTTTTGTTCACATTTCCCTGCCCAACTCGAACGAACCCCGCCTGGCTGACCCCTTTTCTTTTTTCGCGCGCCAGATCTTGCATGCATGCATACATACCTTCGACAGCGACTTCGCGTCGATTGTCGTGTCCGTAAAGTATAATTTGTCAATTCTTCTTCATTCCATTCAGCCTCCCTGGGCAGCAGTACCAACCAATCAATAGCTTGTCGTTTCAGCCTGCAGTTGCTGTAGCTGTAACTGTAGAGAGCCCATCGATCCCGATTGGCCACCGATCAAGTCGCGATGTCCGAACTTGCGTTTCTCGTGGGTCCTCACTGTCCCTCTCATGTTCAATTCCTGAGTCAGTCCGCGGCTGCCGTTCTACACTACCTTTTGTGTTCCCGCCGCGGCATCGCTTGCCAGGAAGCCCGTTTTGGCGATTCATTTACAGTCAGTAGCATCCTCCGGTCGCTGCCGCAGCATGGTCTCCGATCCAGGCCTCACAGTCAGCCAAATCACCTGACCGCGACTTCTAGAGATGGACCGATGGCCCAACAGAGAGAGAGGTCTCCCAGCCAGCCAGCCAGCCGTAGCTGAGCCAAAACAAGCCCAGTCGTCAAGCCAAGCCAAGCCAAGCCAAGCCAAGCCAAGCCAAGCCAAGCCAAGCCAAGCCAAGCCAAGCCAAGCCAAGCCAAGCCAAGCCAAGCCAAGCCAAGCCAAGCCAAGCAGCCTGAATCCAACCTTGCATTCACTCCACACCGCGATCTTGTTCGCCTTGCCGCTGCCCGCCGCACCGGCCGCACCGGCCGCTGCCGCACGCGTACGTCACCCGTCACCGGTGACCGCATCTGCGCTAGCTAGCTAGCTAGCTAGTGAGCGAGCGAGCGAGCGCCAGCCAGCCAGCCCCGCCCAGCCCAGCCCAGCCACAGACGCCGCCGGTGACCCTGCTGCGCGATTCCCCGAACGGTGCCGGCCGGCCATCATGGGCGCGTCGCTGTCGCGGCTCACAGGACGGACGACGCATGGATGCACTGCGCCGCCACCTGCACCTAGGTGCAGCTGCGAATTCGGCCTCGATCCCGCGAGTTCGTCACGCCTCGGCAACGCGCGAAAGCAGCATCCCGAAGATCGGCCGCGGGCTTGCTTCCCGTCGCCTGCACCGCCACGATGCAGATCCAGCCGCAGCCGCTGCAGCTGCGTGGAGAGATCCATCGCTCTTCGCCCGTCACTGCATCGCCACGATCATCCTTCGGTCCATCCTCCGCGCTATATGCTACGCAATGCTACGCTATGCTATGCTGCGCTTGCAATGCTGAGCCCGTCCATCAAGGCGCTCTAATAAAGGCACGACGTCTTCCCAACCCCCAGCTTGAAAACTCAATCCAGACGCACGCCCCTCGCCCGTCCTCCTCCTCCTCGGCCCCAAATCGACGCGAGGCGAGGCGACGCGGCGCGCCGCAGCGGAGCGGCGCGGGGCTCGAGAGCCCAGCCGGGGAAGCGCAAGCGGGTCCGTTCGCGGTCTCCGCGCCGCGGTCGGACGCGCCTCGCCGCCGTCTGACTGCGCTGCCGCTGCGCCGCGGCGCCCAATTCCGCCGCCGCCGCGCTGTCTGACTGTGCTGCGTTTTCTCTCTCTGGGCTGCTCTGCTCTGCTCTGCTCTCGCGCAGGATCTCGCGCGCAGGATCTCGCGCGCGGATCCCTCCCCTCGCCCGCCTGGCTTGCTTCGTCTCCGGGCGCCGTCGCGCGCGGCGGTGCACGCGCGGCGCCCGCGCGGCCTCGCGCCGCGGCGTGCAGCTCGCGGGGGGGGCGAGGCGGCAGCGCGGAGGAGGAGGAAGCGCAGCGGGAGGGAGCTGAGCAGGGGAGGAGGAGGCCCGGCAAACTGGGAACGCGCGGGCAGCAAAGCCTGAACTCGGAGCAGCTAGCGAGCTCGCTAGCTTGGCAGGCGCGCCAGACATACGCAGGCACGCGAGCACGCAGGCGCACGGACGCGGTCGCGAGGAAGAAGAAGAAGAAGAAGGAGCAGGAGGAGGAGCAGGAGAAGATGGCGGCGCGCAAGGAGCTGAGGACGGTGAGCATGGAGGAGGTGCAGAAGCACAACGCGGAGGACGACTGCTGGCTCGTGCTGTGCGGCAAGGTCTATGACCTCACGGACTTCCACAAGGCCCACCCGGGAGGGTCCAAGATCATCACGAGCGCCGCAGGCATGGACGCCAGCGCGCCCTTCCAGCAGGTCCACCCCGCCGACATCGCCGAGCGCCTCCTCAGCCCCGACGTCGTCATCGGCAAGATCGACAAGAGCACCATCAAGCCGGAGCACGTCGTCGCCGCACCCAAGAATGACGATGACGAAGACGAAAACCAGGAACCCATCGAACTCGACGTCTCGCAAATGCTCAACGCCTTCGACTTTGAGCAGGTCGCCAAGCTGAAAATGAACAAGGAGGGATGGGCCTACTACTCCAGCGGCAGCGACGACGAAATCACCCTGCGCGAGAACCACAACGCCTTCCAGCGCATCTGGCTGCGCCCCCGCGTTCTCGTCGACGTCGCCAAGATCGACCTCTCCTCGCAGATCCTCGGCTTCGACACCTCCATCCCTCTTTACATTAGCGCCACCGCCCTTGGCCGCCTCGCCCATCCGGACGGAGAACAGGCCCTCTGCCGTGCCGCGCATGCCAGCGGCATCATCCAGATGATCCCCACGCTCTCCTCGTGCTCCGTCGACGAGATGCTCGACGCGCGCGCAGACGGCCAAATCGTCTTCTCCCAGCTCTACGTCAACCAGAACCGCCAGCGCACGCTCGAGTACATTCAGCGTATCGAGGCCGAGGGCGTTCGCGCGCTCTTCATCACAGTCGATGCCCCGCAGCTCGGCCGCCGCGAGAAGGACATGCGCAACAAGTTCTCCAAGCAGGGGACCTCGATCCAAAAGGCTGACGAGACCGAAGGCAAGGTGAACCGCGACCAGGGCGTCACCCGCGCCATCTCCTCCTTTATTGACCCCTCTCTCAAGTGGGAGGACCTTCAGTGGTTCTTTGAGAACACCAAGCTCCCCATCATCCTCAAGGGCGTACAGTGTGCCGAGGACGCCGTGCTTGCGCTCCGCTACGGTTGCGCCGGCATCGTTCTCTCCAACCACGGCGGTCGCCAGCTCGATCTGGCCCGTTCCGGCATCGAGGTTCTCCCCGAGGTCATGACGGCCCTGCGCAAGGAGCCGGGCTACTCCAAGCAGCACTTTGAGGTCTACGTAGACGGCGGCATTCGCCGTGGCGCGGATATCTTCAAGGCTCTCGCACTTGGCGCCACGGCCGTTGGCATCGGCCGTCCTTCCATCTATTCTCTCGCTGCCTTCGGACCCGAGGGCGTCGAGCGCATGATCGAGATCTTCAAGGACGAGCTCGAGATGTGCATGCGCCTCATGGGCACGCCTTCCGTTGCACATATTTGCGAAGAGCACGTCATTACGCGAAATCTTGCCGATCACTTTGCCACCCAGCCCCGCGACAACCTTCTCCTCGACACTTATGAGCCCATTCGCACAGCCGCCGCGGACAAGACCAAGAGCAAGCTCTAAAACCTTCGCTGGCTGTCGTCGTACCTGATCTCTCTCTTGGCCGAAGCCCAAGCCAAAGCCAACGCAGTTCAACTCGATCCTTCCCCAAAGCTACCCACCGTCCTATCTACCTTCTTTCTTTTCAATTATAATTTTGGTTCATGTCAACTTTCACCTTGTTTGGGTTTTTAACCAATGAATTGAGTGAGCGGTATGCATGCAAATGATGTGTCTCTGTCGTCGCTCACAGCTCATGTGCTTCCTCCCATACGCTCCTCTTTTTCCTTACATGTGGTGAGGTTCACCAAGGGACGGCTGCTGCTGTTGATGCTGCTGCTGTTGCTGCTGCCGTTGCTGCTGCTGTTGGTCGCTGCCTGAGCCAGACGCAGTCGACAAATTATCGCGATCATCGTCAAAATCACCATCAACAGATCCGCCAGGGATCACAGCCTGATCGCTTGCGGCGTCATCAAGGTCGTCATCGTCATCGCTTCTCCCCGCGCCAAATGGTCGAAGCGCTGCGAGGTCGTTCGAAGCCGACTCGCCAACCTCATGGCCGAACGAATCCTCTCCAGCACCAGTCTCGCGCTCATCATCCTCGTCATCCTCTTCCTCTTCATCATCACCATCCTCGCCTTCGTCGTCGTTGTCTTCGCCTCCAAATGCAGCACTCGGACGCAAGTGCCGATCTCCGCCCGAAGTCTGCACATGAAAGGAATTGTTCGCATTTGCGGCGGAAGAAAAAGCAACAGGCGTCACCGTTGGCGTCGCGCGCGAGACGCTGGGTGTCGAGGTAAACGCGCTCGAACTTGAATTGCCGCCCGATCCCGCTCCTGATGAAGCCGCGGCCGCGGCTGCAGGGCCAGCTGAAGAGGGGACCGTCGTCGACGCAGACGAACTTCCGGCACGAGCAGCGCGCGTGTTTGCCGCTGCGGCCTGCCGTTGCGCTGCAATTTGCTTGCGTGTCTCCAGCGCCTTGCACGGGTCGTCTTCCGGATCAAACGCTTCGCGCAAGATTCGCACATGCGAAGGTGCGGGTTTTGCGCCTTGCCCGCAAGGAGTCCAACCTCCCTCGGGAGGCATGCTGCTTGGGTTGCCTTGGTGCGAACTGTAATAATCAGTGTCGCTGTTCGTACCCGGCTTAGCCGAGAGCTCAGAAATGTACCACGTGTACTGTTTGTCCTTTACTTGGCACCTGTACAAGTTGTAAGGACGGCCTCTGACGAACTTGACAAACTTGGGTGTAACGGAATCGATCTGGTTGCTCTCATTCGGACGAAAGTAGCCATCAAAGATGTATTCGCCATTGCACTCCGGCGTGCCCGCACCTTTGACAATGATCGTCACCTTTTCAGGCGGGAGCATCTTGTAGCGGAACTTCGGATGCGCCATGGCGGCGGCCCGCATCAGCAACCGCACCGTGCGACCCTTCGCCACAGAACGCGTCCAAACGTCCATGTTGCCGCCGAGCGCGCGTTTGTACGAATGCGAGTCAAGCCACTTGGGAACCCAGTCCACCCAGTGCTGCTGGAACTCATTCATAACCTCTCGCACACCAGCATTGATAACATACAGCTGACCCAGCGTTTTTGCGAGTCGGTACACCGCATACACGTTGACATGGTACATATCCTCCGTCTCCGAGTCGTAGTAGATACTCTGCGGATACCGCGCCCCCGTGCGGTTCGCTTCCTGACGAGACGCAAGACTCTTTACCTCCTTTTGGAGCTGAATCATGTGCGTCAGGCACGAGTGGACAATCTCGCGACTACGTTCGTAAAGATGGCCATCCTCGATCGAGCCCACGGCGCTCAACGCGAGCGCGACAGCCTTGATGCGCGCACAAATCGATTCTACTGTCGTATTCGAGATCTCAAGCATGCTAATGCTGGTGTCCATGGACGAAAGGAGCTCGCGAATCACGGCCACCGACAGCTTGATGTCGCCCTTGCATGCCCGGGCCAAAAGCAAGGCGCCAGGCCGTGGGTCGCGGCGCGCCATCGCGATGATCACGGCTTCGGGCAGATGGGCCGTGGTGCTGGGCGCGTCGCCCTTTGACGGCATCCCACGAGCAAGTCGCACCGCGCGCGACATGCGTGCTTGACGCATAAACCAAGACATTGTGCTGGAACGAGCGTGCTCCACTGTGCCCTCCTCGCCAGCGCCCACAATGCCGGGTTCCTCTCCAAATTCATCCTCGATATCTTCCGCGTCACCATCGCCGTCCGCACTCATGGGATCCTCATAGTAGCCGGAAAGCCGCGCCAGCCTGCGGTACGATTCGTCGCTCGTTGAACCCATCAATAGCAAGGTCAGAGCATCCACGAGAGCGGAAAAGTCGCCCTCCACAACGCCCGAAAGCGCCCCGGCCTGCTGCTGTTGCGCCGAATGCAAGTCAAGCGAACTTCCGCGGTTCCGTCCCGCAGCACGGAGAGACGGGTCCGCGAGCTGGTACACACGCAAGAGAAGCACGTCAACATCGCGCTCCAAAAGCATATCCCGAAGCGGCGGCGCGCGGCAAAGCCCTTGCCACACTGCAAAGTATGGGCGCATGAACCTGCAGTTCGTCGGTTCCATCGGCAAAAGACCACACATAACGTCCACAAATTGCACCAGGGCACCCTCGACGGCCTGCTGCGGCGCACACGGCCCTTCGGCGATGGATGGCCCCCAAGCGGCATCCACTGCGAGTCCGATCACGTCATTCAGAAGCGACACCGCAAAGCTCCGCGCAGCCTTTTCCGTGCAGTGCTGCAGAAGCGGCTCGAGTGTGTCGTGCCGGATATCGGGCTTACAAACGGCTCCGAGGAACCACGGAATAACCCCAGGCGCCATATCGAGGCTTCGACGCAGCAGGTCGCGCAGCTTGGTGTCCCATACCCGCAAGCGAGACTTGAGCGAGTGAATTCGCAACGTTGCTCGCGTGTACACAATAAGGCCCATCTTGGCCGTGGCCTCGAGGGTGTCCTCGTCCGTACTCTGAATTTGCAAAAGGCCAAGACAAAAGTCCATAAAGGTGGGTACCATCACGAGACCGTGACGCAGTGTGCGCTGGTTGTCCTCCCAAACATCCTGCTCGATCTTCTTGAGGCGATGTTTGGCCGTCAATGCCAGGCGTGCTTGCCGTAACCACACTTGAAGCCGGCACACGAGTTGCCCGGCTCGCGCAAATCCTAGAGAATTCGTTGCTGGTGATTCGAGTACAGGTGCCGAAGACATTGACGGAGCCCTTGGCATGGAAAGCTTGGGTTGGTATGCTGTGGCGACACCACTCCGCGGACCGTCCAAAAGCTCGTACAGCAGAAGGTATGCATTATTGTCACGCGCGCCGTACTGCTTGAACTTGCCCATGCCGCCGAGACCAAGGTTCATGCCGCCCATATTCATTCCGCCGCTGTTCGAGCTTGAGCTCCAACCGCCTTGCGACCCACCGCCGCTTCCCAGAGGTCCACCAAAGCATTCCTCCTCAAGATTGCGCACGTCAAAGGGCGTCACGCGCTCGTCGTCAAATCGAAACCAAGATCCCGACCGACGGTCCTTGATGAACGAATAGTAATGGCCAAAGTTCGCACCTGAACCTTGATGCACCACGACTCCACTAAGCTCGTACACAGTGTTGGGCTTAGGCTTGATTGCTGCATCTTCGTCCGCGTCCGTTCCTTCGGGCGACTCCTCTTTTCCATCAGATTCAGCGAGTTTAACGGGCTCGGAGCTCTGCGCGAGCGCTGGCGACGCACGACCCGCCGAGCCTTCGACCTTGGTTGAACCGGAAACAACTTCTGCCGCCTCGACGCTCGGGGTTGCAGGGTTGGCCCGCGAGGCTTCCTCATCGAACTTTTCCATGACGGCTGCGCGAGTGAATCGATACAGGTCGATGCGATGCTCAAAGCTGACGCGATGGTTCAATTTGGTGGGCTGCATGATTTCGTAGTCAAAGTCGAAACGTTGCAACTGGACAACGAGCACAGGTGGCAACTTGGAAAAGCACTTGATCTGATCCGCCTCAAATCGCCGCTCCTTGTCCTTGGTGTTGCACACCTCACACTCGAGACCGCTCAATTTCTCCGCCTTGAACCACGACTCCAGTGCGTCATCCAAAGAGTGGAGCGTGGGTCCGGCCATGCCGCTTCGTACATTGAGAGTCAGAAATGGTGTACCGACCTCCGACTCAGTGCGATGCTTGCCATCGCAGTTGCGCACGTTCATCGTACATGTTCGCACGTAGAGCATATCCTGCAAAGCTTTGCACTGACTCTTGCCTTGGGTTGTCTCCTCTAGATAGTCGACAAGCCGCGAGTAAAATTCGATGGCGTCGTTCTGCGAGAGATGTCCATCCGTCAGTTTGAGACCGGCCGACTCGTTTACAAATCCCCGCGGGTTGAAAAACCGCTTGTCCGAATGCTTCAGGAACGTGAATGTGTACTGCAGAGCGCGCAAGAGCCGGTTCTTCTTGCTATCGCGCATGCGGGGAATGTCATTCCACAGGTACTCTGCGCCTTCGTCCTCCTCGTGGGGGCTAATCTCGTCCTGCACGCCATCGTCAAGGGCCCTATTGATCGCGTCAGTCCTGGAAGCAACAATTGATCCAAGGACGCCTGGGGCGTGGAGAATCCAATCGCGCAGCGCCGGGGCCATAAAGAGCTGTTGCAGAACGGAATTCTGATAGCATGTTGCGCCTTGATTGACAAGGCCCACAAAGCCAGACGGGGACTTGCGAAAGTCCACAGGCTTGAAACTCCAGTCGAGCCGGCCCTGCCGAGTGACAGGCACAGGCGTATCGCGCACAAACTGACTCGAGGCGTCAACGAGCCACTTGAGGCAGCGATCCGAGGCCTCCGCCATGAGTCGGAGAAGCCCAAACACTCGCGTCCGTACATCCGGAAGAGATGCAATTGCGCTCGCGCGCTTCTTCGACGCGCTCGGCACTGCCATAAGGAACCGATGAAAGAGTGACTCCATGAGAGGCGTACACATGGATGCATCCTCACACACTGTCTTATCCTCTTGCAGAATGAGTTCCATCAGATCCAGATATCCAATGAGGGTGTCATCCAAGAGTGTCAGCGTCACCGTTTTAATGGCAATATACTGCGGGGAGTCCTCATTTGCGACAGAGCGGCGCGGCCTGCCTGGACGTGGCTTGAAGGTCTGTGCACGCAGCGCAGCGCCGAAAGAGTTCAACAGCTTCGCCTCGCGCCGAATTTGCTGCCGCGAGAGCGCGGGGTACTGAACGAGACGAGCAATCACAAGCCGCGTGAACCGGTCGACTCGGAATTGGCCTTGGATGATCTCCCTGCGCACAAAAGCAAAGTAGTCGTCGCATGTTGGGCAGTTTCGAGGTATCGTGTACAAGGTCTCGTGAGCGAGTGACTCCACGGCGAGCCTGTTCTCTTCTGAAAAGGAACAAAGCATGGACAAGAGATCTCGGAGCATATCACGCACAACCGAGAATCGACTGAGGGCGAGAACATCAACAACTGAAGATGCGCCGAGCCACGCAAGGTGGTGCGCCTGCTGGTGGTGGACTTGTGATGCGAGAAACTCGGCACCGAGAGCCTCGTTCGACTGCAAAACCATAAAAGAGGTCTGCACCGCATCGACCAGGACCTCGAGCATGGCATTGTCGCTCTCGCTGGCCTGATCTTTGCCGTTTCCGCGTCCTCCCGCGGACGCATCACGGTCCAGCGTCATGCCGAGGTCATCTTCACCATACCCAAACCCGGACCCTGTCTCTGCTGGTTCGTCGCTCTCGTCGTCTTCCGTCTCGTCTTCGTCAGGGCCGTCTTCCGGCAATGACGGAATAGGAATTTCTTCAGCATCTCCGCCGCCGCTCGCTGACATTTCCTGCGATGCGCTAGCCATGCGCTCCGCTTCAGCATGAATGCCGCTCTGGGAACATGTCGCGCGGTGTGCGAGAACGATGAGAACGGACAAGTTACGCGCCAAAAGCTTGAGATCCGAGTGCCGCGAGATGGACTCTTTCGACGCTGGACTGAACGCCATGCCGCGCGCTGGCTTGAAGTCTTCCATTTGAACGTCTTTGACCCGGCCGCCGGCTTGCACTCGCAAAGGAGCAGCATTCTTGCCAGTATGCGGATCCTGCGCAGTGCCAGTTGTCGCTCCGGCAAGGGATCCGCGCACACAGAAGCGAATGATTCGCATGACTACAGGGAGCGCCACAGACTGCTGCCACACCCAGTACCATCCTTGCTCTACGCGACCGGTATCCGATGATTCGGAGAGAATGCGGCCAAGGAGCCAGACAACCTCCTGAAAGCCTTCTGTCTTGAAAAAGTAGCTGCGCCACGTGCTCGCCTCTGTGAGCGAACCATTTTCCACAACGCCTCTCGAGGACGTTTTGGGCGCGACAAAGTCTTCTTCCATCGAGACATCATCATCATCGTCGTCGTCGTCGTCACCCTCATCGAGTTCATCAGCAATGGCAGCCCCATCCGACATCTCGAAACGCGAGCGCGACTGCTGATTGCCAATGAGACGGTTGACGATCATGAGCACATACAGGGCACGAAGCATGAACGGTCCATGTGGGCGCAGCTCCTCGCCCCAATCGACGGCTGTCTTGGAAGCCTCGCTGAGTCGACGGAGCATGCCTTGATCGGTGGGAAGGGTCTGTAAGAGCTCCCAGAGCTCGACGCGGGTCGTGTTGGAGATGGATGGATCGTCGAGCAAGCGCATCAGCATGCTTACATATTTGCTGCCTTCGGTGGTGATGAGCATCGATGGCAAGTCTGCGTCACGCTCCACCTCAGAGATGGGTGCCTCCATCTCCGCCGTTTCATCGACGTCAACATAGACCACGTAACGCAGAATGCGCGAAGTCGCTGTGCGGTTCACGCCAGCGGCTTGATCCGCTTCGGGAAGAATGCTGTCGAGTGTATTCTGCATGCCAATCAACACGCGTTCGTGTCCGTAGTCGGCGCTCCGGCTCACAAACTGACCGGGTTGCTGGTTGTGCCCAAGACCGCGCTGCGATTTGTGAAAGATTGGCACGCTCAAAGAAATGGTACGCTGATTCAAAGGACAATGCAGCTCGTCCTTGGCGACGAGATCCTCGAGGATCATTTGCTGCAGAGCACCAAGCGTGTGTTTCTCGCGCGCGTGCAGAATGAGGGCTCGATAGCTCCGGGCAGCCTGTTCGACATCATCTTCAGCAATCACGCCTGGCGATGGCTGCACGGGAAGAGACCTCGGATCAAGCGTGGCGCGCGCGAGCATTTGATATATGTTGTTGGAAGAGGCCGACTTTATACCGTGGTCCAAGGGATCCATGGACCCCATGTCGCGCCTGATTCGGGAGCCGTCGACAAGCCAAATCGAATGTTCCTTTGATACCTTGTCATAATCCAAGATCATGCCATGCATGTATCGGGCAGCCTGTGCGCGTCGTACTTGCGATGTGATGGTGCCAGGAACACTGATTTGCAGCGCCTTACCGATATCGCGCTTCGAAAACAAGAGAACTTTGTCATGATGCACCTGAAAGTGGAGCTCTGCGCCCCGCGGCGGCGCGTGGGGAATGAGACGCGCCGTCTGCGGAAACGCATTAAGGTAGTTGGTGATGAGACGAATGCAACGTTGCACACGCGCCGTTCCAGATCCGTTGGATGTGACAGACTGCTCGAGTAAAGCAAAGGTGCGATCGAGAAACGCTCGTCTGCGCTCAAGTCCAGTCTTTTGGTCGGTCAAGTGAGGCCCTGGGGCTCCGGCGTCAGGCTCGAGGTCTCCAGCAATGTCCACAATCGGATCCTCGCTAATGTCGACATCAGAAGCACCAGTGCTTGCCGTTTCCGAGCCAAGGGCCTCAATCCTGCATTGAACCTGCAGCAAGAGATCCATGGCGCGCGCCGAAGTTGCTTCGGGCGCGGACTCGACAATGCGCCAGAGCGTGTCGATACCAACAACGTCGGCTCTCTTTACAACGCTAATGCGGATATCGCTTGCGCTCGACTGGTCAGATCGGGTGGGCCCGCTGGAGAAAGTGAAGCCGAACATGTGCGAGGAGGTCAGGGCGCTGGGTGAGAGAGCGTTGTTGGGTGAAGTCAGAGACGTCGCCGCCGGGTTACCTCCCGTGGCCGAAGAGGGTTCCGTACCCGAGGATCGGTTGCGAGGCGTCTGATTGAATTCGGTGAAGATAGAAGACCGATGCTTTTGCATCTTTTTCACTTTTTCGCCCTTGCCACTGCTGATGGTGGTGGTGCTGCTGCCGCCATTTTCTGTCTCGACCAATTGCGAGGATGGAGAAGAGGTATTGTTCTTTTCTTCCTGCGACGGGGTCGAAGAGGATGCCGAAACGGGAGCCGTGGAGTCTGCTGCGGCGGAGCTCTCTGCATCGGCGGCCTTTACATGAGTATCAAGAATCGTAGAGGAGATGGACTCGGAGGTGGCATTCGCGACACCGACATGATTGAGCGCCTCGCCGTCGAGAATGTCCTCTGCACGATTGACGTCAAGAAAGAAGGCAGAAAAGCACTTGAAACCAGGCTCGCTCAGCTGCTTGAACTCCATGTCCCCGCAGAGAAGCTGTGAGAAAACCTGACTCGTAACCTCGGCCGAGAGGCCCGGACAGAGTCCGTTGTCGACGACGGCCACTTGGCGTAGCCAGACCATGCAAATTTCTCGCTCAAGCGGCTGCGCGAGGGCTTCCCAAAGTTGATGCACGAGCTCAAACTTGAGCATGAGACGCGATCGCGACACGCAATATTGGAGAAAGTCAAGCCGGATCTGGAGCGTTTGCATGTGCGTGAGAAGCTGTTCCCGTGTGACCTTTACGCTCATGCTCGTCCGGTGGCAGTGGGCTTTGATTTCTTCGACAACGAGCTCGAGCAGCTTGTAGCGCTCCTGAAGTTCCAGGATAAGGCCGCTCTGCGTGCGAAGCTGTTTCGCCCCATCCCCGTCTTCTTGAACAATGAGCGAGGCGTGCGTCTCCTCGTCGCCTGTACCTGGTGCGTCGCGCGAGGAGGATGAGTTGATGGCGTCTGCGTCTGCAGCAAGGCCAGCACCGTTATCGGGACTGGACTCGAAGGCCGCGTTGCTTCCGGGGAATGCCGCAGAATAGGACTGCGAGGCGCTTTCAAACGTGCTATTGACAAAGGAACGTCCCGTCGAAGATAGTGGCGATGAGCTCACCTGAATCACGTCAAACATGAGGATGATCTTTTGCAAAAGCTCATATGCGGTGGAGATGCGAACGGCTTGCGAGGCTGTCTCTGGCTTTGTCGCTTGCGCATCTTGCGCAGAGGCCTGGAGAATCTCAATGTAAGTGACAATGTGGCGCGCGCGAAGCATGCAAGCGTTGGGCATCCGAAGCACCTCGACAACAAAGTCCACAAGCTGCTTACGGCGCGGACTGCTCAGGTCGGTCGTCGTCTCGAGAAGACGCCAGAGCAGATCCAGAAGCGCTTGCAGCACGCTCACCTCACAAAGTGATAGGTTTGACTTGTAGCCAGCAGACGCGGTGCCGCAGCTCATGAGTTTTTCCACAAAAAACAGCATGTCGCCGCGGTGGTCGTCGACAAGGCGCGAGGCACAGCGGAGAATATAGGCAGCCGTGGGCGGATGCACGTCGTGGTCGACCGCGAGCTCGGCGAGAAGGGATTGAACAGCACCTCGCACAGAGTCGTGGTGACCAACACAGCACTTGAACATGAGATCGACGTGTTTCTCCTGCATGGCGGCTCCGCGCGCCATAAACTCCAAAAGTCGCTGGCTGCGACCCACGAGAGCGGGGTGCAAGGCGTCCGTGGACCCGAACAGTTTTTCAAGAACTTCGTTGTCCACGAGCCACTCGTGCATGGTTTTGGTGTCAAACATGTCATCATCGGCCGCCCCCGCGCCTGCTGGCGGCGGTGGCGGCGGCGGAGGGGGCGCTGTCGTTGACATCGAAGATCCGAGGCCGTCGGTGGATCCCATGGAGCGTGCTCCTGCCTGTTGCGCGTCGGTCACGAGCTCCCCGATGAGATCGAGGCCGAGCTTGCGCAGCTGAAAGGCGCTCGAGGTAAACGTACGAAGCGCAAGGGTCCGCAAAAAGTAGCGAAGGCGCTCGTCGTCGCCCAAGACAACCTTGAGAGCCTTGCGCAATTTGGCAAGCTCGACCGTGCGCTGCGTCTTGAGGGCCTCTTCATCCATGCGCTCCACGGCTTGAATGGCGGCGCGGCAAGCTGCCTCAGCGCGCTCTCGGCCAATTAAGTCCTGCGCCTGAACAAAGGGTTCGAGCAAGAGCACTACTTCGTTTGCGGTCAGCGACCGGGCTTGCCCAGTTGAAGAAGAGGAAGAGTTGAGGTTTTCTCCGGTCGAGGCACCGCCCGCAGTTTCCGAGACGCCAGGATCCCCTGAGCCACCCTGCGTGCGGCGCACGGGCACCTTTCCCGTCATCATTTGCTCCAGAAGATCGAAGCCGCCTTTTTCGTAAAAGGTTTTCACCACAATTTCACGTACTTTGAAGCCACGCGAGCGTTTGATCACCTCTCGAGAGGTCAATTCGGCATCCATGGCGTCAGGCGTCGAGTAAAAGACCGCGTCTGGGCTCAAAATACGCGCCAGAAGTTGGAGGTACTGCACGTGCTGGTATTTTTTGAGGTCATGAAGGACTAGCTCGCATGTACCCTGCAGAACGACCTGGAAATTATGGAGGAGCTTGACCAAGACAGAATGTGCCGTCTGTTCGAGGAAGATTCCCACAACGCCCTCGATGCATTCGCGCATGAAGGCCTCCACTTCTGGGGACCCAGCAAACTGGAGTGCCACGGCCATGGCCTTTCCACATGGCGCATATTCAACGCTTTGATTCTCGACATACAAGTTGGAAACATATGTGAGCTGTTGGAGCTGCTGGCGGTCCATTCCGCTCGGCGTCGTCTGTTGCATGCCGGCGTTGGCGTTACCGCCTGCGCCCGCGGCGCCGGGATTGACGCCTGGAGGATCCATATCACGAGGTGTGGCACCCATCGTTGCTTTGCCGTCGTCGTCGTCGAGCCCGTGAGTCTCGGCCCTTTTACTGGCCTGGCGAAATCAGCGTCTCCGAGCGTCGCTCCACGTTTTCTGAGCCGTGTTGAGTTGTGCTGTGTTGAGTAGTGATGTGCCGGGCTGCACGAGCAAGAGAGCGCTCGCGCAGAGCAGGGACCAGCGGCAGGATACGTATCTCTATCTTCGGAAGGAGGGAGACGGGGCGAACGAAGGATCCTGGCCGAGACGGCTCTCCTGCGAACTCGGACTCGCGCGAGGATCAAAGGCCGCGCGGGGCTCGCGGGAGACTCGCGCGTTCGCCTCGTGCCCGCGCCCACGGCCGGGCCCTGCGCGTCTGCTGGTCCGCACGCTCGGTCGGCTCGCGTCGCGTCGCGTCGACTCGCGTCGCAAGGAGGCGACGAGGCAGAGCTGGCCGGCCGGCGCGTCTGCTGGTCTCGGCGCCGTTGCTGCGCGCGGTCCGGGCGCGGCGTCTCCACGCGGGGGCGCGCGGAGCGAGCGGGAGCAGGGCGCGCGGTCCGGCGCGGGTCCCGCGGTCGCGTCGCGAGGCCGCGGCGCCCGAGGCGGCGGAGAAGTCCGCGTTTACCCGGGCTCGCCGGGCCCGATTCGAACCGCCCAAACGAAGCCGCCGCGCAGCTGCTGCGTGCCTGCCTCCGCCTGCCTCCGCCTGCCCGCTCGCGTGCGCGCGCGTGCGCGGGGGAGCGGCGCGAGGGAGCGGCGCTGCGTCTCGCGCGAACCTGCGCCCGCGCCGGGCGATGGTCCCGGGAAGGTCGGCGAGGATGGTTTGCTCGCGGCGCGCCTTGGATTTTCTTCGCTCGTGCTTCTCTCGTTACATACATTCGCGCCTTGGTTCGAGTGACTAGGCAGAAAGAAGCAGGCAGGCCTCGAAGGCACTCACTTCTTCAAGTTGGGATGATAAGGATCGCCGAAGAAGGAGAGGAGCAAGCACGACTTCAAGGCCGCCGCCGCCGAGGAACTCGTGCAGCAAGCTTGCTTCGCTTGCTCGTTTGTCGCGCTGTGGATCGAAAGGTCATTGGGTGGACGTGCAGCTGCAGATGGTTGTGAGGGAGTCGAAGGGACTCGGATTAAGAAAAGAAAGATACGCGGGACGCCGGGCGGGCAGCCACTGACCGTGGGTGCCAAACAATGAAATGGCGCGCGATGCTTGCTTGCTTGCTTGCTTGCTTGCTTGCTTGCTTGCTTGCAGTGCTCGATGATTGCTTGCTTGTACGTAGTAGTTGCTTGCGTAGTTGCTTGGTTGCTTCCTTGCTTTGGGTTGCTTGCGTTGTTTTGCTTTTGTTTGGTTGCTTGCTTGTTCGTGGCAAACTTGCAAAGAAAGCGAATTTTCCAAGCTTACGTTCACGTCGACCATCCGACAACCTCACCAAGCCCATCTTTCGTCCGCTTTTCGGTCGGCACGGACACGTGGCCATCCTTCTCGAGTTCCTCGCAAGATTGCCTGCCCTGCGCTCTCTCTTCCTCTGTCGAGTCCACTCTCTCTCTCTCTTTGCAGTAGCCAGGGTAGAAGAGGTCAAAGCCATACGCCATGCAGACGTAAACCTCAAGGCAGATCGGGATCGTCGGAGCGTGCGCGCGACAGGACGCACGGCGCCCGAAGCAAGCACTTGCGAGTGAGCGAGCGAGCGACCACGCACGCACGCTCGCACGCACACGAGCAGCAAGCGCTATACGCGACGAGGGTAAAGAAAGCACAGCGCAGGTCAGCGCAAGCCCGTGAGGCTAACGACCACTCGCGATGCCGGCGACGTGGGGCGTGGAAAAGGCCAAGTCGGGCCGGGCCGCGTGCAAGAAGTGCAAAGAGAAGATCCAAAAGGACGAGCTGCGATGGATCAAGTCGACCGAGAATGAAAAGTTCGGCGTCATGAAGGCGTATCAGCACATCGGCTGCCTCATGTACCCGAAACGAGGCGAGGGTTTCGAGCTAAGCGATGTTGAGGGCCTCGACGATCTTTCCCCTTCGGAGCGCAAAACAGCCAAAGAAGCCTACGAGGACGCCAAGTCAAACACAGGCAAGAAACGCACCAAGGCGGACGTCAAGAAAGAGGACGGGGACGTCAAGGAAGAGAAAGGAAAGAAGTCTTCGAAAAAGGCGAAGAAAGAATCCGGCGTCAAGGTGGAAAAGAAAGAGTCCAAGAAGCGGCAAAAGTTTGGTATTGACCTCGAGGAAGAATCCGATGATGTGGTGGCCAAATACAAAAAGATGAATGTCTCGGAACTCAAGGACTATCTGCGCGCGAACAAGCAGCTGCTCAAGGGAACCAAGTCGGACCTGGTGACGCGATGCGTGGACGGTGAAAAGAACGGACGGCTCCTCCCGTGCTCTGGATGTGGACATGGCAAGCTTGAGCTGACGGAGCACAACACCGTGCAGTGCAGTGGGTATTTTGACGAGTCCGTGGGCCAACGCGTAAACTGCCGGTTCACCGCTCCGGTCGAGGAAGCCGGCCGCGGCAAATGGCTAACTCCGGAAGAAGCGGAAGAAGAAGACAAGGACAAGAGTGCCAGCGCCAAGGGCGAAGCCGCAGCTGCTACGCTGAGCAAGTCGGATCTGAAAAAGGTCGAAGCGGCTTTCAAGAGTCTCCCCGAGGATGCCACGCCGCGCGACAAAGCCATCAAGCTTGTCAAGGTGAGCAAGCAAATGGATCTTGCCATCCCAGACGACGAGGCCAAGGCACTGCAGCGCGCAGGCCAGGCCGTGATGGCCAGTCAAAACGACGATGGCGATTACGACCTCATGGTGGCCTTCAAAGACATGCTTGGCGAGTTTGGAACTGCAGCCGCGGCCAAGGCGGCCGCCAAGGCAGAGGAGGAGAATCGACCCAAGGCGCGGTGCGAGGACAACACCAAGATCGCCAACCTTATTGACGAGCTCGCGGTCCTCGAAGCCAAGGCAAAAGAAAGCACCGACTGGGAGCGCAAGGTTGTGGCGCTCAAGCTTGCCGTGAGTGCCATTCGCGGCGCGACCTTTAAGATCACTTCAGGCAAGGAAGTGAGCAAGGCAAACTCCAAGAAGAAGCTGACCAACGTTGGAGCTCGTACGGGAGAGAAAATTGATGAGATTCTTTCCACCGGCTCGCTCGAGAGAGTCGAGGAACTTCGGGCCATGGATGAGCGTGGCGACTTTGCTTGAACTGATGATCGTTGTCGAAAGCAAAATAACGAAGAAGAAGGAAGAAGAAGATGAAGAAGAAGAAGAAGAAGAAGAAGAGAAAAAAGGAAGAAGCTTATTTTGACTGACGCACTGTACAACAGGCCGGCCTCTCACCAAGGCTTGCTTGCTTGCTTGCTTTCTTGCTTGCTTGCTTGATAGACGATCATCATAGAAATAAATCCCCCTCGAAAAAAAAAATCGGACAAAAATACGCCGCCGAGTCCATTGGGAGACAAAACAGAGTCGCCGCGCTGCGCCGCGCGCCGACAGCACGCGTCCGCGCGTCAGTCAGCCCTGTGCAAGACTGTGCCGCATCTCGGTGTCGCTTGGCACGACGCTGAGGAGAGGCGAGCTGGGAGTGCCGGGCCCGGCCGTATTCTCTTCTGCAAGTGCACAGCGCCGAGCGGGGGCGTGAGCAAAGCCCCAAACCCAGGCCAGTCCAGCTAGCGAGCGAGCGAGCGAGTGAGCGAGCTACACCCAGGGAGACATGGCGCGCGCTGTGTACGAGCTCGTGGCGCAACAGGACGCCAAGACGGACGCCGAGACGGACGTAGAGCTGGACGAGTCCGCCGGCGGCACGTCGCTCAAGGAAAGACACGCAGCACGAAGCTCTCTTGAGACGATTGGGCTCGACAGACCGACAGAGGGACAACCCGGCTCCGTGGCGCTTAGCAAGGCACCGCCACAACAATGCTCGCCATGCGGAGCAGCACGGATTCTTGGAAGCTGTATGATGTTTCTCGTCGTGGGCCTGGTCCTTTTGTCTTACGTGCCCATGATGCATTTTTACGCGGACGGTAGCGCTACGGGCTCGATTGTTTTGCTCATCTTTCACGTGCTCATTGTATTGACGCTCGTGAGCTATTTCCAGACAGCTCTGACAGATCCAGGCACTGTCCCCTTGGGCTGGCACGCTCGCGTGGCCAAAATGGAACATCCTCCATATCGCAAGTGCGGGCGGTGCGGCTACTTTAAGCCACCGCGATCGCATTTTGACTCGGTCACTCGCCGCCTTGTGCTCAACATGGACCACTACTGTCCATGGGTGAACAACTGCGTTGGCTTTTTCAATCGCAAGTTCTTCATTCAGTTTGTGGGCTACGCCTTTGTCACCTGTTTCTTTGCCTCGCTCGCACTGTACCTTGTGATCCGAGACGACAGTGTCCCAGGCCTTCGAATTCATTCGGGCGTCATCAAATCCACCTCTTTCAACAAGAAGAATGGACGAATGAGCCCGGGCGGATCTGGAATAGGAGATGACGATAAAAGCGCCATCCTCGACATGCTCGGTCTGGGCTCGTTTGGCCTTTCCATGATGACCTTGCTAGGGGCCATCATTGATGGGGTCTTTACTTTTTCGCTCTCCATCTTTTTCTCTGCGCACATGTGGCTCACATTCCGCAATCAGACCACGATCGAGGGCAATTATGCGTCGCGTCCTTATCGTCTATCGCGCGGCGAAAACTTTCGCCAAGTCTTTGGCGCCAAGCCGCTCTACTGGTTTCTTCCTCTTTACGGCGACGGCCCTGTCGGAGACGGCGTGCACTGGCCTCGTGCGGATGGGACCTGGGATGGTCTCACGGAGGAGGTCGATAGTCCCGCAACAGCCGGCATGGGACCCGGCGTCCAGGTTGTGTGAGTGAGCTCTCTTTTTTTGCTGCCCGGCTGTTGCAAGCAGCAAGCGGCTCATGGTCTGGGAGAGAAAAGGAAAGGAAAGGGAAAAGAAAGAAAGAAAAGGAAAAGAAAAGAAAAGAAAAGAAATTTGGTCGGGTTGGGTGGGTCACGGGGAGGGCGAAGAGCATCATCGTCGTCTGTATTTATAATGCTTCTGTTTCTGCCTTTGCCTCTTTGCCTCTGCTTTTGCCTTTGCCTTTGCTCTTGCCGCGGTGCGGCACGCGCTCGGCACCGGCGTCGCAGAGCCCTTTCACCACCACCATCCTTGTCTAAAAAGAACAACAAACAATCTTCTGCTTTGTGTGCAGTGTGTCTGAGGCGGGCTGCCTTGCCGCCGCCCTTCAAATTGTGTGCTCGTGCAGTGTGCGGCGAACGGCGATTATCCAAGGTGCTCGTCGTCCGCGCGGCCGGCCCTTTGATGACGGCCACAAAGAGGAAGATCGCGGTGGCAGCACCCAAAAAAAAAGCATCAGCGCAAGCACCAGCACCGACATCAGCCACAGGTGAAGTGAAGTGGAGCATGCGCATCTACGTCCGCGCCGCGAGACCTGCCTCTTCTACTGCTGCTGCTGCTGCTGCTGCTGCTGCTGCTGCTGCTTCTGACTGACTGTGGCTGGGGACGCACAAGGGAGGGGGCAGTGGCACACTACTACAGCGACGCCGACGACAAGGACGACGACGACGACGATCTGTCTCCACCACCACCGCCGCCGCCACCACGCACGACTCAGCGACCGAGACAAGCAAGCTGGGTAGGGAAGGGCCTAGTATACTAGACAGGCCGGAGCAGAGCTTGGAGCGAGCAGAGCGGAGACGTCGGCAGCGAGAGCAACAGCAGCGGCGACGGCGGCGACGACGGTGGCAGCGAGAGCAGCAGCGGCGGCGGCAGCAGCAGCAGCAGCAGCAGCAGCAGCACGACGAGGCTCCTGGCGACGGCCGGCATCAACTGCAGCAACAGCAAGAAGCAGCAGACTGAAAATGAAGCCTGTGCTCATGGAGCCACTGCCCAAGCCGCTCGAGACGAGCTGGCGTGTGCCCGGGTCGAAGAGCATCACAAACCGCGCGCTCATCCTCGCCGCCTTGCACGACGGCGAGACGGAGCTCCGCGGATGTCTGCACTCGGATGACACCAAGCACATGCGCAACGCGCTCGTGGCCATGGGCATTGAGATCGAAGTGGACGGCACCACGCTCAAGGTGAAGGGCGGCGTGGACAAGCTCAAGGCGCCCAAGGAAGATATTTTTATTGGCAACTCTGGCACAAGCGTACGCTTCCTCACGGGTCTCGCAGCACTTCTGCCTGGGCCTGTCACCTTTGTCGGAGACGAGTACATGGCGGTGCGGCCCCTGGGTGATCTGGTCGACGCGCTGCGCCAATTGGGTGTCGAGGTCGACTGCCCCACGGGCTGCCCACCGCTCACTATCAAGGGGAACGGGTCTCTGGCCGGTGGCAAAGTCACCATGGATGGCAGCAAAAGCAGCCAATACTTTAGCGCGCTCATGCTCATGGGCGGCTGCGCCAAGGGTCCCATCGAGATCCAGGTCGAGGGCACGCTCGTGTCGCTTCCGTACGTCAAGATGACCATGCAAATGGTCGAAGACTTTGGAGGCAAGATCGTGCACCACGAAGACAAGAATTCCTTCACCGTTCAGGTCCGCGAGCCCGTGGCAAGCAGCGACGCCATCAAGGTCTATGTCATTGAGCCAGACGCGTCGACTGCCAGCTACCCGTTCGCTCTCGCTGCAGCCACGGGTTCGAAGATCGAGGTCCCGGCCATTAACGAGAAGTCAATCCAGGGAGACTTTGGTTTTGTGCATGTGCTGGAGAAAATGGGTTGCACCGTCTCGACGAGCGCCGAGGGCACGACGCTGCAAGGCCCGCCTCGGGGCGAGCTGGAGGGCATCGAGATTGACATGCACCACATCTCCGACACGGTCATGTCGCTGGCCGCCATCGCGCCGCTGTGCAAGGGTCCGGTGAAGATCACTAATGTGGCCAACATTCGCATCAAAGAGACGGACCGTCTTGAGGCCACTGTGAACGAGCTCAAGCGACTGGGTCAGGACGTGGAGAACGGTGACGACTGGCTTGAGATCAAGCCGGGCAAGCCTGTGCAGCCTTGCTCCATCGAGTGCTATGGCGATCACCGCATGGCCATGAGCTTTGGCATTCTCGGCAAGGCTGTGCCCGGCATTACAATTACTGATTCCGAGTGCACGGCCAAGACGTACCCGGAATTCTTCAAGGACCTCGACGCTCTTTGCGCCGAGGTTGACCCTGACACTGCTTGCGCCGACGTTCCGGATCCCAAGCGCGCAAAAACCGATGCCTAACGTGCGAGCTTTTTATCATCATCAGAGTAGTAGTAAAAACAAACAGTGAAACGAGCTACTTGGCTGGCTGGCTGGCTGGCTGGCTGGCTGGCTGGCTGGCTGGCCGGCCTGGCTAATGACACCAAGCTGATTGCCCCTTTCCTAGAGCTCCTTGTATGCTACTCCTGCAGGCAGCTACCCGTTCTTTTCCCCCCGAGCAGAGACTTCGTGCCCCACGGAGGGTGGGTTGCGTTCTGGAGAGAACCGGATTGCGGTCTGCACTCTCTCCCCCTCTCTCTCTCTCCTTGTCTACGGCGTGCCCGAGCGTGCCTCGCCGTTAGGTTTTTTCCATCGTCGACAGAAGCGCAACTAAGTCACCGTCAAACCAGCGCGCGGGCGCGCAAGACACGAGCAAGGAAGGGCTGCTTGCGCGTGCGGAGAGGGACGCTCGAGGCGGCGCGACTTGCGGCAAGAGGAGGCGAGGCGTACGCGACCGCACCTCGCGAACGCGCAGTGGACGACACTGGACGCAAGAGGCGAGCATCGAGGATCTGGGAGGAACAGCAACGCGAGGATGGCACGGCGCGCGCGACGAAGCGGCGCGAGGAACGTGGTGATTGCGTGCTCGCAAGATGTGCGCGAGACGCTTGAGACCGTGGCGCCAACCGTTCCGGTGAAAGCGACGCTCGTTCCTGGAGAAGACAGGACCTTTTTCGCCGCTGGTGACCCGTGCGACGTCTTGGTCGTGCAGAGTGCCTCCACCGGCGAGGGCGAAGACGCAGGAACACGACCTGCCATCGTGCTGGCACTCTTACGCAATGTGCCCGTGGTGTCTTTAGATTGGGCAATGAAATCTGTCGAGGCTGGGAACTGGCTCATTCCATCAACTATCTCATCAGACGACAACGACGAGGACAGCAAGGACGTGCAAGACAAAGCCAAGACCGAAACAGCCTCAGCCGTGTCAGTGATCGAGAGCGCTTCTATATTTGATCGCCAAGTTCGCGAGCGTGTCAGCCGCGGAGATGCGCTTCGAGGCTTACGTGTTGGGGTGAGTGGAAATTTGCCAAGCAAGGACCGCCAACTCGTGCAGCAGCTCGTCGAGCGTGCGGACGGATCTTATGTTGCTGATGACCAGGAAAATGTCGACGTTCTTATTGTTGAACCTTGCTCGCGCAAAGAAGCTGGCAAAGGCGCCGACGAGGCAGCAAAGGCTGCAGCCGCGTCTGCGGCGGAGAGAATTCAGTGCGTTGGAGTCCAGGTTCTCCTGTCCTGGATTCTGGCAGGAAAACGACCGACCGCTCACCTCACCCCGGCAAAGACCTCGCGTCGTCGCGCGTCGAGGGGCAAAGCGCTTACACCGACCGTTCCTGCCGAGACCGCCAGCTCCACATCGAGTTCTCCGTCCGCGACACCATCACCTCCCGCGCCAACGCCGACTCGAACGACAGCAAAGACGCCCTCAACAGCGACTCGCGCTACCAACAAGTCGAAAACACCGAGCAAATCACCAGCAACGCCCGCCACCCAAAAGAAAAAGAACACGCCTGCAGCGAAGAGCGCCCGCAAGACGACAGCGACCCCGCGTCAGGAAAGCAAAGTCGATGACGATGACAAGAGCAAGGGTGACACGCAAGCTACAATCGTCATTGCTGCATCCGGACTTCAGCCGGATGAACGTGACGTCGTGGTCAAGGCAATTGCTCACGTACCTGGCGCCCGCATGGTCAAGGACTCTGATACCTTTGCTGACGCAGCCACCCATATCGTCGTGCCGACGCTACGATCACCTTTGCGCACCGTCAAGGTCGCGAACGGGATTGCGCGAGGCGCCTGGGTTCTAGAAGCAAGCTGGGTCTATGCTTCGATCGAGGCTGGCGTCTGGGTTCCGGAAGCAGATCACGAGGCCTCGGGTCGCTTTCCAGGCTGTAAGACAACCAGGCTTTTGCACCAAGATGCCGAGAATGGCGCCACTCTTCTGAATGGCGTCAACATTTACGTAGATGGCGCTCAAGAGCCCCCAACACCCGTTATTTCGCACTTGTTGCGCTCAAGTGGCGCCACTCTCGTCAAGGACGCCTCCAAGGCCAGCGTTCGCGTTTGCGGCGCCAATGCGCTCAAGTCTCTCGAGGAAGAGTCAGCCTCAGGATCGCAACAGCTTGTCGTCAGGGAGCGCTGGGTGTTTGACAGTTTACAAGCTGGCGTCTTTGACTTGACGGCTGCCGCTGCGGCAAACAATTCCTCTGACACAAAGCCAACGTCTCCTTCCGAGTCGGCCGAGGCCAAGACGCCTTCGAAGAGGTCGAGGGCTACCGCTGCGAAAACTCCAAAGACGACGAAAGCTAGCGCTACAAAGGCCAAAGCCAAAAGGAGCCCGAAAACACCGGCGGCAAGCGCGAAAAAGTCAGTCACCAAACCGGCCGTGTTGCCAGAGCGGACTACGCCCACAAGGTCCAACTCGCGGGCGGCCGCGCCAACAACCCCGGCCTCGCGAGTTGACAGTGAGTCAAAATCCGCATTGCCCACGACTGTGATCGAGGAGACGAAGAAACGCACCCCCACGAGATCCAGTCCACGAGCAGCCTCGCAAAAGACGGCCTCACCAACAGCGACGGTCTCGCGAACTGGGATTACGTCAAAGTCCGCGTTGCCCACGACGGTGACAGAGGAGACAAAGAAACGCACCCCCACGAGGTCCAGTCCACGAGCGGCCTCGCAAAAGACGGCCTCAAAAACCGAGAAAAAGACCAAAGGCTCCTCCGGCGCAGGACGAAGCAAACGCCCCATCACTAGCATTGACGATGTCATGGCGGAGACGCCTCCCAAGAAAGCGCGCGCCGCCTCTGCGCGCAGGAAAACGCCACCTCGAAGCGCTCGAGCCGCGCAAAGTCTCCGCATGGCCCTCTACGATGCCGGAAGCAGCGACGAGGAGGACGAGAGGGAACCAGACGCAGACTTTGCCTCGTCCCCCGACATTTGATAACGAAAACGAGAAAGATTTTCTTGCTTCTTGGCCTTGATTCTTCTTGTCTTCCACCAGCATCGTCGCTGGCTGTGTGCGCGCGAACATGCGCGACCAGCTGCAGCCAGCTGCAGCTTTTGAAATAACAAAGGCATAGGATCACACACACGCCCAGGCTTCCTTCCACTCAACTAAACTCATTCACATGTGATGAGGTGAAGAAAGCCAGGTCAAGTTCGACCTGTCGGACGCCAAGCCTGGGCAAGTCGGACTGGGCTCCAGCAGGCGAGCAAGCCACGAAGCGACGAAGAGGCAACCAACAGCAAACCCAAAGGCAGCAAGCGGCGGCAGCACGGGTCGAGGAGCCGAGCCTCGCGTCCTCGCGACAAAGCGCAACGCAGCGGTCAAGAAGACAGGCAGACCGACAGACCAAAAGGAACCCTCAGGAAGGGGAGAGAGAGAGAGGATGTCCGTCATCCAGCTCTATCGCGACGATGGCTCGACCGTCGACTACAAGCTGACCTCGTTCACGGTGGAGGTCAAGGAGAAGGGCGTGGCCGTGGTATCGAACGCGACACCCAAGTCGCTCCATGCTCTCACGACCGCTTTCAGGACGGAAATGTTCTTCATTCTGGAGCACTGCAAGCGCTGCGATGACATCAAGGTGCTCATCTGGACCGCACAAGGTGATAGGGCGTTCTCGAGTGGCGCCTCCTTCAAGGCCGGCGTCTCGATCGACGTCGACCCCGCCATCATGAAGGAGTACAGCCGCCGTGGCATGTCACCCAATCTCGCCACGGACATGGCTCTCGTGCGCGAGACCAAGGCCTTTTTCGATTTCCCCAAGCCGATCATTGGCGCCATCAATGGCATGGCCGTGGGCGGAGGCGCAAATATTGCGCTCTTTTACTTTGACTGTGTCATTGCGAGCGAACAGGCCAAATTCACGTATCCGTTTGTGAGCATTGGACTCACTCCGGAGCTCGGCAGCTCCCTCATGCTGCCCTTTTTCGCGGGCCCGCACCGCGCCAAGGAGGTCATCCTCACTGGCGACTGGTTTTCGGCGCAGGACGCTCGGGATTGGGGCCTTCTCAACTATGTCGTCCCGCACAAGGACCTCATGTCTCGTGCCATGGAGATGGCGCTCAAGATGGCAGCTCAGCCTGCGAACCAGCTCATGCTGAGCAAGCGGATTCTCAACCACCACCTCGGCAGCTTTATCGACGAGCACTTGAACCTTGAGAACACAACGATTCTCGCTTCTCGCGACGCCTTTGGTGGTGCCGAGCTCTTTGCGCAGCTCGCGAGCCGCGTTGCTGCGAAAAAGGGCAACAAAAGCAAGCTGTGATGAAGCACACTGCGCACGAAAGAAATGAGGAAAGGAAAAAAGGCCGGGATGCTGATTGATCGGGTGGTTGGGTGGGTACGGAATCAAGAACATCTTCTCACGCTATCGTCTTTGGACCCCCTCCTTGTTCTTTTTCTTTTTCCAAAGCTAAGAATCGAATTTATTGTTATACTGCGCTGCTGTACGTTTGTTGTCATCAGTGGACATCCTCTTCTTCTTCTTCCTTTATTTGCAAAAGAGTTTCAAGGCCCTCAACGCTTTTTCCGGAGGATTCTGCGCTGATTCAGAAATCAAGCGCGTGATTTTCTGTTTGAATGAAAAAGGTCATGGGCCGCCGTGCACGTGCTCACGCGCAACCCCCTTCTTCCCTTTGGAAAAAAAGAGGCCCAACGCACCAATAGACCTCTTTCTTCAAGCACTGGCTGGCGGGCGTCGGGACTGGCAATTCCGCATACTCCACCCAAAGAAAGCAAACTCGAAGGCTTGGCGCGCGCACAGAGCTTGTCGCGCGTAGACCCAGAAGCGAAGAGGTGGCGCGCCGGTCCGTTGCGTGGCACAGCCCCCGCGCGACGCGCAAAAGACGAGAGCGACGATGGCCAAGGTGTCCGCACCCAAGTCTGTGGAGGCCGCCAAGATGGCAGGTCTCCCCGTGAAGAACAAGAGCAAGGGCGCTGGCAAGCGCGCCGCGCCGACGCCCAAGGCTGAGCGCAAGAAGCGCGCTGAAGAAGCCGAAGCCGCCAAGACGGCCAAGGCCGACAAGAAAATCGAAAAGAAGACGGAGGGTTCTCACGAGGAACGCCTCGCGCAGGCCTCCGAAAAGGTAAACCCAGACCAGGTCCTCCGCGCGGCGCAGGCCCTCTCCAAGCACGTCAAGCTGCACCGGGAAAAGGTTCGCGAAGAGCGCAAGAAACGCGACCTGCTCGATGACGACGACGAAGACGACGGTCCCCTCGATGACAAGGACCTCGAGGCCTCGTACGATTCCAAGGACATTGTGTTTGTGAACTTTGCACTCAAGCGCGCCGCGCCCGGCACCAAGCTCAGCTATAAGATGCACAAGATTCCTATTCGGCACCCGATGTCCAAGCTTGGATCTGACCGCGACATTTGCGTGTTTGTCAAGGACAAGGCTGAGGCCGAAAAGCTTTTCGAGTCCAACCCTATTCCTGGCGTCAAGAAGATCATCAGTCTGCAGCAGGTGCGCACGCAGTACTCGCGCTTCCAGGCCCGCCGCGACCTCGCCGCCATGTACGATAGCTTCCTGGCCGACGACCGCATTATTTGTATGCTGCCCACCGCCCTGGGCAAGCGTTCCTTCTACAACACCTCGAAGCGCCCGACCCCGATTAACCTGGTGACCAAAGGCGCCGTTGCGGGCACGCTTTCTGGCCGTGCAGAGCGATCTCTTGCGAGTGCCTACTTTTCCTTCCAGGGAACGCTCACGAGTGTGCGAACTGCGCTCATCAAGATGGACCCGGAAATGATCTCTGACAATATTATGGACGTCATTGCCGGCTCCGTGCCGCGTCTCCCTGGCGGCTGGGACAACCTGCTTAGCATTCACATTAAGACCGGCAACAGCGCCGCGCTGCCCGTGTATGCCACCACGCCGGACTCGACCGCCAGCGAGGCTACTGCGCCTGCAGCAACCCCAGACAAGTCGAAGAAGAAGCGCAAGGCGTCCGAGGCCGATGCCGAGGTCGAGGCCGAGGGCGCTGCAACGTCCGCCAAGGACGATGACAAGGAGGCCGCTGCAGTGCGCACCCCGGCAAAGTCTGCCAAGAAGAAGCCTGCCGCCAAGTCGACCACAAAGAAGCCTGTCGCCTCCGCGAAGAAGTCCACCAAGAAGGCACGCAAGGCCTAAGGTGCTCTGCTGTGCTCTGCTGTGCTCTGGTCCGCTCGACGCTGCGTCCCTCTTTTATGTTCTGCCCTCATCGAGCGAGCGAGCTCGGTCCCCTGGCCTCGCTCGCCGCACGACCTTGGGGGTAGATGAATACTCTAGCCGTTAAATCTTCTTGTCACAGAAAACATCGGTACAAGCATGATTGAAAGAACAATACAATCGATCGTCCGCTGCCGGCAACACTCTCGTTGTTCGTCTTGTCTTGTCTTGTCTTGTCTTGTCTTGTCTTGGGTGCGGTCCGTCTGTCTGGAAGCGCCTGCGATCGAAAAAGAAAATCACTCTTGACTCCGGTGACTCTTCGCTTGCGCGCCCTCTCCACGCTCCCTCCCGCCCTCACTCACGGTCTCTCCCAAGTCTGGCTTGGCTTGGCTTGGCTTGGCTTGGCTTGGCTTGCCTCGCCCCGCCTCGCAGTGCCGCCGGCGGCATTTGTGCACGCGACTCCTTCCTCCAGAGCCCCTCGTCACGCGTACGCCGCGCCCAGCCAAGCCGCGCCCGCGCCGCTGTGCATCGCATTGCAATCGCTGTGCACCGCATTACATTCACGTCACAACACTCATTCACCTCACACGCGCGGGACCAACGGAGCGGCGCGGCCACGCAAATGGCACGCACTTGCCTTGCCTTGCCTTGCCTTGCCTCGCCTCGACATGCCGCGCGTGTCGCCTCGCCGTGCCGTGCCCTTTGCGTGGTCTCGCGTGCAGTTAGTTTTTCCTCGCGGTGATGCGCACGGCGCCGCCTTCGTCCACTTCTGCTGCCCCGGCCTGGTGTACACGTGCACGCTGTCTATGCTTGCAATGGCAAGAGCGTCTGCAATAACAAGAGCGTCTGCAATGAAGAGCTCGGCGAGGCATTGCAAGCCAAGAAGAAGGAGAAGGAGAGGGAGAAGGAGCAGGGGGAGCAGAGCGGCATCGACAGCGCGCAGAGCCGCGCGCTCCAGTCCGATTCGGCCCGTCCGCCCGCCCGCGCGAGAGGTCGCAGGCGCAGGCAGGCAGGCAGGCAGGCGGCGAGGCGGCGAGCGAGCGAGCGAGAGGCGAGAGGCGAGAGAGGAGGGAGACCGAGGCGGGATTAGAATAAATTGGCTAGCGAGCTCGCGAGCTCGCACGGCGCGTAGGACCGAAGACGCGGAGCGAAGACGGGCGGCCTCGAGCGCGCGAGGCGAGACGAGACGCGCCCTGCGCGATTCCCTGAGGGCCTCGCGCGCCCCTCGCACGCGTTGGCGAAAGGGCCAGCGGACTTGCCCGCGTCGCGAGCGAGGTCCTGGACGTTCACTGCTCGCAAGTTTTTTCTTGCTCGCGCGCTTCGTGCGCACGTTGGTTGCAGTCGCCGCTCCTGTCGCGGGAGCAGCACACCTGGAGGGGCTCGCTAGCGCGGGGCAGAGGAAAACCCGGGCGTCATGGTGCAGCTGAAAAGACCGGACCATGAGGCTGCACAAAACGCGGTCCACGTGGAAAAGAAGCTCAGAGACCTTTTCAATGCACTCGACAAAAACGGGGATGGCCAGGTTCGCCTCGAAGTGGCCATCCGGCTCATCAGGTCGATCCTTGGTACCGACGAACTCGACGAGGAGGCTCTTCGCAGACTTTGCCCAAAACAAATGTGCGCCCAAAAGATAAGGTATGGTGACTTCCGCGAGCTCATACAAGTCGCAGGAGCCTGGGTGGTGCTCGGAGATGTGGACAGGACCCACTTTGAACGACGTTGGACGTCGATCACGGACCCTGAAAACAACTACACCATTGACTTCCCGCTTCGCAGAAGAGGGTCCACCGCTCCCGGGTCAGGCGATCCACTCTTGGACGCCAATAACCTCCAAGACGACCCCGAGTATAGCAGAGCCATGTTCTCCGATCGCGTGCAGCGTCTTCGCCTCGTTGAGCCTGACATCCGATCTCACATTTCTAAACGTATTCTTGCCCACGTCGACGAGGCCAGACCTCTGGCAGAGGAACTCAAGCGTCACATTACCTCGCACAACCACACGCCAGGTGAAGGCGCCGACCCAAGGTCTTCTTCGATCACTCCCTCAAGACCGGACGAAACCTCTCCGTCGATATCTTCCGCCTCCTCGACCGCACAAGCTGCGGCGTATCGACAGCAGATGCAGTCCTTGGCGCAGCTGCCGTCTCGACCGGATTCCGAGAGAATGAGTCAAGCCGCAGAAACCGCCGCAAAAGAAATCAAGTCGGAAGTCAGCGACGCCATCGAAGCCTCGAAACCATTCGCAGAGTCGGCACTCGACGTCGTCAAGTCGTTGGGCGCAGGTGCCATCGCTGGTGCCACGGCAAAAACCGTCATTGCACCTCTCGACCGCACAAAGATCATCTTTCAGACCACGGACCGCAAATTCTCTGTTCGGGCTGCTGCCTTGGAAATGAGTCGCATCGTGCGCGAAGACGGCGTTCGTGGCCTCTGGCGCGGCCACAGCGCCACTCTTTCACGCGTTGCGCCCTATGCTGCGTTGCAGTTTGTCTCATTTGATACCTTCAAAGGTTTGCTGCTGCGAGAGGAAGACACGCATCTTACGCCGGTTCGTCGCCTCTTGGCTGGTAGTCTTGCAGGAGCTACATCGGTGTGCGCCACGTATCCACTCGATCTCTTGCGCGCGCGTATGGCGGTCCAGTCAAAGGCCCATGGCGGCATGCGCCACAATTTTCGAGTCATCCTCCAGAACGAGGGCGTCTCTGGCATGTACAGGGGCCTCGGCCCAACTCTTTTTGGTATTGTGCCCTACGCTGGTCTTGCCTTCGGCACCTTTGAAACTTTGAAGATTATGGTCTCGCAGCACTATGGCTCAGAAACCGTCACGGCCGGACAGCGTCTCGTGTGCGGCGCCTTGGCTGGCTTTATTGCGCAGTCACTCACGTACCCTCTCGATATCGTGCGCCGCCGGATGCAGACCGACGGCATGCAGCAAATTAAGAATCCGGGCGTTCCTACACAGCGCCAGTACCATTCGATCCTTCAGACTCTGCACAAGGTTGCGCGAACCGAGGGCGTTGTTGGCGGTCTCTTCAAAGGCCTCAGCATGAACTGGGTCAAGGGTCCAATCTCGCACGGGATCAGTTTTACAACTTTTGATATCATGAAGCGACACTTTGACGTGCAACCTGCGCGCAAATAAAAAGGAGAAAGGAGTCCTACATCGAGCAGACGATTTCTATTCCGTGTTGTTTATGTGTATGTCCCTGTTCATCTTCTCGCGCACTGCAACCGCTTCGCGTCCCCTAATTTCCGTCCCGCATGACAATTTCTTCGCCTGCAGCTTCTCTCCGCTCAAGTCTCGTCTCGTGTCGGTTCGTCACGTTCCGTCATGTTACGTCGCGTCGCGTTGCGTCGCATCACGTCACGTCGTTATGTTCCGTAAAATGTAGCACTACTAAGTAATTCACCCTATTCATCTCTGAGAGAAAAACTAAAACCGTTCTGTCGTCCATGATCTCTTTTTTCAGTCTCGTCCAATGGTCCCGTTTTTGTTCTAATCTTTGGGGGAAGAAGAAATAGACAAACTCGTGATTTACAGCATACTACTATTAAAATCCACAGCCCCCCTACTACTTGTTGTCAAGAAAACCGCTCGTCGCCTCCCCCGAGGCACGAAGGTTCTCATTATTGCTACTGATCCCATTAAAGTATTCATTATCACCATCATCACCATCAAAATCATCATCATCATCATCATCGAAATCCGCAGCGTCACCGGCCTCACTGAGGGCCGCCGAGCCGTCGCTTTCGGTCTCGCTATCCGCATCGTCGGCAGGGATCTCGCCGCGTGCACGGGCCACCGCCCAATGAAATGCTGAGAGCCAATCCTTGCGCTGCGCGTTCAGAAGACGCTCCCTGTGCTGCGGATTCATGTCTTTCGGATAGCCTGGGATCTCCAAATTTAGCGTGTAATCCGCCCACACGAGGGAAAAACATGCGCCCACCGATTCCTTGTTGCCAGATCGGTGAAAACCTGGCGTTTTATGGCCATGCTCAATGCGCTCAACCCGAGCAAGCTTGAGCTCAGTCCTTTCGACCTTTTTCAAGTCCAGCTTGGCATAAAAGACATTCTGGAGCTGCGCATCGCAGTACACGAGGCGCAAATGAGGCTTTCCGCGTCGCCCATGCTTGAGGAAAATTGCCCCACGCGTGAGACGCTCCTTGTGGTGCTCATGCTCGACTCGTTGCAGTTTCTTTCGATGCCGTGCCTCGTTTGCTTTCTTTTGCTCTGCAAGGCGTTGCGCAGAAAGTTTCACACGCCGAGAAAGTTGCAGAGTCTGCTGTTGCAGTTTTTTCATCTCACGCTCTCGAGCCTCGAGTGCTCGTTCTTTGTCTACAATTGCCTGTGCAAGATGCATCTCCCGTTTGCGGTGGCCCCTTTCGGATTTTGCAAGCCGTTTTTCCCAATGCTCCTCTCTCTCCTTTGCTGCTGCAGCAGCAGCAGCAGTAGCTTCTGCGCTAGCGGCGGCTCGAAGAGGTGCTGCCCGGCCAGTCTGACGCTCTGCTGCGCCTCGTTTCTGGCTCGTGGAGTTGTTTTGGGTAACGGAGCTTCTGCCAATACCCCTAGCCGAAGCCTCGGCATCGTCTTGAGCGGGATCTTGGTCTGATGTTGCTGCTGCTGCTGCTGTTGCTTGCGCCTCTGTCTGCGCTGTACGAAACGAGTCGACTCCTTTCGAATGCAGGAAGTCAAAGGGGGCGCGAAGAATGGCAAGATTATCATCATCATCATGGTCATTTTCATGTTCATGCTCAGATTGTTCATGCATAAACGCGTGAATGCTTCCCCCGGCTCCTCGAGATGCACTGTCGGAACGTGCGTCCAGAGATTCGTCAAGGGAGCCGCTGTGGGCACTCCGCACCGTCGCACGCGATGAAGTGTCCCTGTTTGATTGATTTGTAAGCGGAATGTGCGTCGTAAAGCGATAGGCTCGCTTCCGATCAATAAATGGTTCGAGGTGGTCCTCGCCGTCCATACCATCTTGCGCTACGAGATCTGTGCCTGGTGATCGAGTATGTCTGAACCACTTTAGATACTTTCCGCTTCGTGCAGAAGACGTTTGGCCCCTTGCCTTGGACGGAAGGCCGCCAAGACCTTCCATGCGCGCACCTACAGCTTGTCGCTGAAGTTGTGAAATTGGCGCAGAAGATGGAACAGAAGCATAGAGAATGTGGTCTTCATTACGCTCCCCCGAGCGTGCAAGCGAAGCCTCCAATTTGCGATCAAACTCAAGAATCTGAGACGTCGCAGCGTCGATATCCTCGTTTCCCTGAATAGCATTGCCATTGCGCTCGGAGACCACAGGCACAGATGAAGATGGTCTTCTTGAAGCATAGCTTGCTGAAGGGGGCGCAAGTGCAAGATTGGGAGTTCTTGTATCATGGCGAGATGATCTTGCGCTGCTCCTTTTCAGGTTGTCATTGCTGGGCCTCGGTCTCCTCGTTTTAGATTTGGTTCCGGTCTTTATCGAATACGAGGTTGCGTCCGAGGCGTGGTCGGCCAAGAACTGCAAGTCTACGGAGCCGCTTCGATGGACTTTGGCTCGCGTGGGCCCCACCTGAATTTCCACGCTCTCCGCGTCGCTATCTGCCTCGTCGTCCACGTCGCTGTCGACAAAGGCTCTGGCACCAGCTCGTCGTACGGCGCTGCGCCGCATCTCGTGCACTCTTTTTGCAGAAGAGCTATCGCTACTAACCTAAGAAAACCAACACCCGGGCCTGCCAGCGAGCCAGCCAGCCAGCTTGTCAAGCTGGCTCGGGCGAGGTTTGACGTACGCTCAAGCACGAGCCACAAAGAAGTCCGCGGGCAAAAATACTGCACGCACGCATGCCACCTCGCAGGACCACATTGGGTGCGTAGCATCAAAATGGAGACGAGGAAGATGAGGAGCGAAACGGCGTTCCGACTTTGTTCGAAAATTGTTCCATCGCAACGCATTTCGCGATCATGAAGTGGGCCGCCAAAAATACACACGAACGACCGACGCTGCAGTGATTTCTCAGCGCGCTGCAGGAGGACGCCATTCGGAGCAAAAGACGTGTCTCCAAGAGAGAGAAACAAAAAGCATTATCAACTCGAACGTCTAGGCCTAGGAGTTGCGAGGGAGGAATCAGCGGTCCCGGGTTCTTTGTTTGTTCCCTGATGGTTCCGCAAAACTAACGCATGTTTCTCGCACGCGATGTGTCGCAAGCTAGACAGAAGCGAGACGCGAGACGCGAACGGCGAGAAGAGGATCACGATCGGCAGGCACACGGCATCTGGCTGACACACACAAGGGCGCGGGGTCACCGAAGTGAGCGCCAGCCTGAAGCGACTGATCAAGGGGGCAGAAAAAGGGCAAAGAAACCGAAAACGAAATGGCGGACCAGCAAAACGGCGCCTCTGCGCTCACGCCAGAGCAGCAGGAAATGCTCAACGAAAAGAAGGTCATGCTACGTCTCGAGAACGAGCAGTATCTGCGGGACCACCCCGAGCTCAAGGGCATGCTCAACAAATTCTTTCTCAAGGTTCTTAATGAGCGGCCTGATGACATTGAGAGCTTTGCAGCAAAATACTTTACGGATTCCGCCTCGTACGAGGCCGCGGGCGTCAAACCCAACGCAACGCGCAAACAATCCGGGAGTGACATGCCTAATCCTGAAATGGACGCATAAGCGCAGCAAAGCACCTACTCTATCTTCCGCTCGCGGAATTTATCATTTTTGTTCCCTCTATACATTGATGTGCTCCTTTTGATTGATTGAATGATTGGACTGATCTGTTGATTGCCTCACGATTCGTGTAAACGCTGACGGGAAGGTCTTACGTGGGTAAAAGTAGGCAGTATGCAGGGAGTCTCTTTCTTTAGCGGGAATAAAGCTTCGTGTGAGGTCTTGGCTTCGAATGGTTGGGTACAGTATTGTATGAATGGTGTTATCTTGATTGACATGGTCAAGAAACATCGTAGATTTTCCAAGGGCGAATATGCGCTTCGCCAGAAGGGTTGTTATCGCTGTCGCTGCTGCCAATGCAGACTGTGAGGCGGAGACGTCTTATAAGCATCATCTTATTACTGATCGACAGAAAGAAAATAAGTCTGCTGAGGTGGAGAGATCGGCGAAAGATCAATGACCTCTCGAGGTTCAATCCGGAAGAGGCCCTTCGCGCTTGGCCGCGCCATAAGCGCGTCAACTGTGGCTTGTGAAATGTGGACGCGCCCAGGCTTACCCTTGGCTTCCATCATGTTGGCGAGAGAAACGCTGTCCCCGAAAATATGGTAGCGAGGGTCTTTGTAACCGACCACGCCTGCGATCGCCGAGCCAACATGAATTCCAATGCGAATCTGAATGTCGGGCACGGGAATATCCTCCGATAGCGATGCGTCACTCTGATCGCGCAACACATGAATTTCCTCTTGTTCATCATCATCGTCCTTGTCAGCGACTTCAGGAGGGGACGCGCTCACTAATGCCTTGGCCAAATGATCCCCGTTGCTGCTAGCAACGCTATCAATGGACTTGATACGCGCGCGTTCCTGCATGATCTCGCTGCGAGTACTGTGCAATCTTTCAAAATTACTTGTCGTCGAAAGAATCCTTTTCTCGCGCGTCGCCGCGCGACGTTTCTCGTCACGCTCGCGTAAAAGAATGTTATGGGCGACTTGCCGCAAGTCGGTAATAGAGTTCATCATCTCCACTGAGGCGCGCGCTACGCGCTCCGTGTGGTCCTCAGACGGCTCGGGACAGCCGCCCACGACAAAGTAGGCGTCGCCAATGATTTCCACCTTGTAAAGTCCATACTTCTCGCTGATCGTGTCAAATCTTGTGTACATTGCATTAAGAAAGTCCGTGAGAGACAACGGGGAAATGTTGCTGGAAAACTTTGTGAAACCGACCATGTCTGTAAAGAGAATGGTCACATTATCGAAATTATCGACAATGCGGCTTTGCTCGCCATTCATGAGCTTTGGCACAATGCTTTGCGGGAGCAACTGCGAGAGAAGCTGCGTCGTCTGGCTCTGCTGTTGGTGCAGCTTGATGCTTTGGTCCATGATAAGCCGACTCTGGCAAAAGTCCTGGAAGAGAAAGAGGTCTTGCAGCGCAACACACCACGTTTGCAGAGCAATTGTTGCAAACAGGTAGACCACGTGACTCGCAACATCCTCGCCGGTGAGCATGGCCTCGGTCTCATAGTCGCCCGTCGTTTTGCTTTCCGCAATGTATCGATAGTACTTTTTATCTGCAGAGGGATTGTGAAATGCTTCTTGCGCATAGAGAACTCCCTCCGCCGCGAATGAAGCGATAGTGGTCACCAGGATACGATGCGAGAGCGGTATGAGCTGCTGGTGGAAGAGAAATGTGACAATGACCATTAGAAAGGACGGATTTGGGAAGGTCATCATTACATTGAAGTACCCGATGCACCCGCACACCATGAGAAATGCGACTTCGAGGACGAGCGCAATATATGTGGTGTCCCATTCGAGCCGTAGCATTGCCTGCAGAGTCCCGCTTAACGCGAGGACTGCAGCGGTCACTGTAATAAGCATGAGATATTCGGCCCGTTCAAAGGTACTGGACGTGGTCGTCGCGTCCGTGTCCGATGTGACACTGTTTGTTTGATTTGATGCAGCATCTTCGTCTCCGTTCCGAGTGTTGAGTGTGAAGAAGAGCACAAGTTCTGCGATCAAGGCCACGGGAATAATGAAAAGCAGAAAGCTTGTAAAGCGCTGAATAGTCATGCGCCCGCGCTGCTGCTGTGCAAACTCAAACTCGGGGGAACCTTGGGAAAACATGCGCGAAATTGTGCTGCAAAATCCGCCCCGCTTGAAAAACGCAGCAGCCCCACTTCGCTCAAAATCAATCTCTGCGTGATACTCGGCAGCATAAGAGTCGACGCTGAGAGCCTGAGCCCGGATGTAACTCTTCATGCGCTCTTCTTCCTTTTCGAGACCCGCGGAGCGTTCCTTTGCGCTGCTGATGCTCGGCGCCAGCTGGACTGAATTATTGTCATCTTTTGGGGTCGCGACAAGAGAAGAGTCCGACGAGACCTTATCGGGGGAAGGAGCCACCTTGGAGCGACGGGTTGACCCTCGTAGCGCGGCGAACCCGTTCGTTGACCATGTGTTGAACAGCGAATTGTGATTCGTCGCAATATGTTCCATCATCTCGGACTTGTTGTTCACGAGCATGTTCTGCTCGAAAGCGTCGAGAGTGTCGCGACGGCTCAAAAGAAAATATGTGTCCATGTTTCCCTTGCCTTTCACAAATATGCTTCCACGATGCTCGAGAATGAATTTCTTGGCGAGAAGCTTGTGCGTGGACGATGAAATTTGAATGCGGCCTCGAGGACAGGTTGATTCCATGCGGGAAGCGGTATTCACGGGGTCTCCAAACAGCTTAAATCGAGGGCTGTGCTGACCGACAACGCCAGCAACCACGCTTCCTGTGTTGAGACCGATGCGAATCTCCACGTCCTGCGTCATTGTTGGAATAATGCGGCGAAGCGCTCGATTGATTTCTGGCATGAGCGACATAAACTCAATCGCAAGCTCCGCGACATCCTCCGCGTGCCTTCGAGAACGCTGCGGGCAGCCGCCCACAACCATGTAGACCTCGGCAATGGTCTCTACCTTGTAAACATCGTAGTTTTCGAGCGCAGAGTCGAAAACAGAAAATATGGTGTTGAGGATGTCGACGAGTTCCTCACGGGTCTGGCGGGACGAGATTGCGCTAAAGTCACACACTTCCACAAACATAACCGTCACTGAGCTGAACTTCTCTGCGATGCGTACAGGTGCCTCTGTGTCGTCGCGTTCCTGCAGAATTTCGGCAATGACGTCGGGGAGCATACTTCGTAAAAGGTTTCGCGTCTTGGCTGTCTCCTTTTCCACGGCCCCTGTCCGCAGCAAGAGAACGTGCTGGCTTATAATGGCACGTCGTTGATTGAGCTCGCGGTGATAGGTGACATATGTGAGGAAGAACTGCGCTGCTAACGTGGTACCCACCAGAATCAATATAGTTTGAAGTGAGAGACTGGTGTTGCCGGCAGCATAGGCCTGCCTCCAAACGATAAAAGCCACAGCCGTGTAGGCCAGATTCATCAACGATACAACAATTGTGCTGTGTAATAAGGTCATTGGCGTGCTGGTGAAGAGAACGATGCTAAGAAGCACCGGGTTCATGTTGCTCAAGTTTGCTTCCTGGACTTTGGACCAGATGATGCCGATGCCAAAACTCATGAATGCTATCCCGAGAATCAGTTGAGCATGTAGGACGTAAAATCTCGACGATATCAAAATAAACGCCACGGGCAAGAGAACCGAAAGGGCAGTATAGAACGAGAGCGGGTCTCCAAGCAAGACTGTTAAACATAAGAAGAAGATCCACGCGCATAGACAAAGCACCTTGAGTATTGGTCGGAAGCGGATCGCGCTAAGGCGCAAGAACTCTGTTTCCAACATGGCGCAAGTCACTGGATCGCCCACGAACCGGAGCCAAGGCTGGCTCACCTCGACCCGTGCCACATGTTGCCGAAGATGTTTGAAGTTTCGTTTCAATTCGGCCCTCTGCTCGGCCTTAACTTTCGAGGCTTGTCGTTTGAGATGGCCAGGCATTTTATGAACAGCTTGTTGGCGTCTTTGCTGTTCGTAGGAGCCTCGTTGAACTTGTATTCGTCGTCGTCCCTGTTGTTGTTGTTGGTTTTTGTTGTTGTTGTTGTTTCACGCGCAGCTTTCGCACGTCTCTCGCGTGCCTCTTTCGTGAAGCGTGCAGCTTGTTAGCTAAACGAGTCACCTAGCCAGCTAGCCAGCCAGCCAGCCAGCCAGCTAACTTGGCTAGCTAGCCAGCCAGCCTGCGTGCTGGTCTGCGTGTCTGCTTGCCTGCGTGCCAGCCGGCGCGCCGCACCCGAGCGGGCGAGCGTACAAGCGGCTGTAGCACAGAAAAAAGAACTAGCCTCGTGTCGCCACCAAAAGAAGCCGCCGGACAGGAGCGAGCAAGCGCGCAGTCGCTCGCAAGCGGAAGAGGTAGATAGGTGGGTGGGTGTACCTGTCCGTACCTCTCATCTAATTGATGTGAAAGCTCGCAGTTGCTCCGTCCAGGACGCAGGTTGGTAAGCGACTCTGACAGTCTGCGCCCAATCATACTTTTACTATTTTACGTAGGTAATACCTAAGACCTTCCTCCCCGGTGCCGCGCAGGTGAGTCAACGGACATCTGCCTTTCACCCACGTCGATGGTGTTTTTTTTGCGATGAAACCAAGTAGTCCTAGGCCTAGTTATTTTGTTTTAGCAAAATGAAACATTGGGTTGCGCTGACAGTGATTTCAGCGCAGCTCGCTTTTCTTCCTGTTCATCCGCCCGTACGTGGACCCGGCCATCCGTCCGCGAACCTGATGCGTGAAGGAAAGATGGAACCAGGCCCTACATTAGACCTAGGAAATCTGATTGACACGGGACAGACGCAAGCTAAAGGGCTCTACTATCATTAAAAGCGAAAAGGTCAGGCGGCGATGAGGAGGGCGAACTCGGACGCCTTGGAGCCACCGCAACTCGCCGGACAGACAAATATGAGGATGGTGGCAAAATCAATCTCGACCTCGGCCACAGAGTGACGCCACTCCCAAAGACTCGCGGGTAAGAATTGCATCTCGAACACGCGAGCTTCACCACAATTCTCACAGACGGGGATTTTCGACAAGTCTGTTACCTTGCGCGGAAGAAGCGCATCGCCGCCATACGCATAGCGCAAACACTGCGCCGGAGCTGCAGCAATATAGTCATCGAAGGCCTCCCGGAGGACCACTTCCTCGGTCTCGTCTTCTTCGTCTTCGTCTTCGTCCTCGGCATTTACTGCACAGCCAGACTTGGTGGACTTGGCATTGCGTGCGCCTTGCTTTGCTTGACTTGTTGTGCCCAATCCAGCCTCTCCATCGTCTGCCTCTTGCTCTGCCTCATACCGCGCAAGCAGCGCTCGTGCATGATCGAGCGCAGACTCTTTCGAACTTGAATAACTTGACTGCCATTCGTACTCGTCCATGACGTCCAAAATGACACTCGCCAGCGCATCCTCTTTGGAGAGAGCAACCTTCGGGCACGTTTGCCGAGCCGCTGAAGCGTCAACAGCTGACGATGATCCTCCTCCTCCTGCTGCTGCTGCTGCTGTTGCCAATGACGACGTCTTTTTCGTTGTATCAGGATTAACATCAGCATCAGCAAGTGCACGCGCTTCCTGCGCGGCTGCACGAGAGTCGTCTCGCTTTTGAAGGAGGCTCTCGAGATCATCGAGACTCGATGCCTCGAGCGAGCTTTCTTCGCCCCACGCAAAGGTCTTTTTCTGCTTGGTATCCTTTTTCTTTTTACTCTTTTTCTTGCCCTTCGCAGAGTTTGCCTTTTGAGCCTGAAGCATCATAGCCTCGAAATCAGCTTCCAGGTCTTCTACCGTGTTTTCTGAGATTGGAGTTTCCGTGGACGTCTCATTGATCTCTTTTAGGGGCGACGTCGTCGAGTCTAACAAGCTGGCGCTCGAGGCGCTTGGATGCTCTCCCTCCGGTTGCAATTTCAGAGACGCGCCGCAGTTCTGCACGCGTAGAACGACGACATCGGGTTTCGTGCAGGCCTTGGTGTTGCACAGAAAGACTGCCAGGATTCTCGCGAGGTCCTCGGCCACAGGCGCGTACACCTGCGCAAAGAAGACGAGCGTTGCGCTGCACGCACTGCAGGACCCCGGCGTCACTTGCAGGTCCCCTCCACGTCCTGCTTCTCCTCCTCGAGCCGCCTCGGGTTGGTGGTCCCCAGGCGCATTCCCGTCTTGTGCGAATAGAACGCTGCACGCCTCGAGCCAGGGCGCGCCGCCGATCTTGCTGGCGAAGGGGTCTCGCGAGCGGACCGGCGCGCCAGGGCCCGCGCCCGAGGCCGCGTGCCGCGGGACGCCCAGGAAGGCCGCCATCGCGTTTTATTTTGCGCTTCTGCACGCCCGTCTTCTCGCGGCGTCCCCATCGCAGCTCTTCTTCTTCTTCTTCTTCTTCTTCTTCGTCTTCTTCTTCTTCTTCTTCGTCACCATAGGTGCGTGCTCTTCTTCGTCAAGATGCTCTCGAACACGGTATGAGGCGACGCGGCGTGGCTCCAACGAAGTTGCACTGCTTCTGCAGAGGATTGCTCTCCGTCGAGACGATCTCACGTGCTTGCCCAGCTTGCTCAGGTTGCCATGGTTGCTTTTTTAGCCGCTTGCTTGCTTGCTCTTGGCTGTTCTCATCAGGCTTCATCATCAGGGCACTCCTATTCTTCATCATCAAGGCGCTATTCTCCATCATCAAGACGCCGTTCTTCATCATCGAGACGCTATTCTTTAGGATCAAGATACTGTTCTTCACCATCAAGACGTAGTTCTGGATCATCAAGACGCTTTCACCATTATCAAGGTGCAGTTCTTGAAGATCAACACGCTTTCCTTGCTCACCACTTCGCTCCTCTTCATCATCAAGGTGCAGTTCTGGATCATCAAGACGCTCTCCATCGATGATCAAGACGCTCTTCTTCACCACCCTTGCTCGAGCAAGACTCCTTCCTCGTGGGACGCGGCGGCCTGCTGCACGTTGCACGGCGAGCAAATCCAAGCCAGGTTCGCGCGCGGGCGCGGCGGGCGGGCGGGCGGGCGGGNACGCCGCGGGCGGAGGCGCGGCGGCGGCGGGGCGGGGCGGGCTGAGGCTGGCGGCGCGGGACGCCGCTGGCCTGCGCAAGGGCGTCGAGACCTTGCGCGCGGGCCCGCCGACGCCGGTGCTAGGGGGCGCCGGGTGGCTTCGAGGCGGCTTGACGCCGGCCAGGGCCACGGCGACGAGGCCGCAGCTTGCGCCGCTGTCGAGGTCTTTCTTCGGGGGCTCGCGTGGCGCGCTGCAGGATGAAGGCAACCTCATCGTTGGGCTCATCGGCGCCAACGCAGCCGTTTTCGTCATGTGGAAGACGCTCAACCCGTTCTTTATGTATCAGCACTTTACGTGCACGCCCGACGGCGTCTTTCGCTCGGCGCGACTCCACACGCTGCTTACGTGCACGTTTTCACATACCGACATCTGGCACCTTCTCGTGAACATGATGGGCCTGTATTATTTTGGGGCCGGGATGCTTGCGTACGTCGGTCCACGCGCCTTTTTGACAATGTACTTTGGCTCCGCGATTGCATCCTCTCTCGCGCAAATCACGCAATCCTACTACGAGCGTCGTCGTACTGTGCTTCTCGGTGCCTCGGGCGCCGTCAATTGTTGCGTCATGTTCAACGTGCTCATGAATCCGCGAAGCACAGTTCTTATCTATGGCGTCATTCCCGTTCCCCTGGCTATCTTTGGTATCTTCATCATGTTCCAAGACGTCTTCGGCGCGGTCAGCTCGGCGCCTGTCGCCGGAACTACGCGCATTGGTTACACAAGCCATCTCACTGGTGCTGCCTTTGGAGCACTCTGCTTTTTGATCACTCGCGGCAGGAGTAGAAGGTTTTGACCATCGGTGGCGCTAGGTTAGAAGGAATGACCTGATGACCCTAGCCTCTTGTAATTCGCTAACGGAGAGAAACTATGATTCTGATTGTGGCACGATCGCCAATAAACGAACGTGACGATCTGAAGTGGCCTGACCTGCTGGTGAGATTTGTTCTCTCGCGTTTTGACTCGAGTCGCCTGTTGGCCTAACCTAGTTTCTCTACATTTTGTGCTCTTATACAGTACTAACTTTTTGATCTTGTGCTCGTCAAAGGTTGTTTTTGGACGAAAAAGCAAACGCTGCACATGTCTATACGTTCGTGCATCTGTCCCTTTGTTTGGCGATGCGTCCCTATTCCAAACGCGACAAGCACAGTCTTGGCGTCGATCGACTGATGTGGTCGGTCACCATCTCCAAAACGAAGATACAACAACAACAACAACAACGTCTCGTGCGCGAGTGCGCGGCGGCGTAGCGCAGGAGAGCGCGGCGCCGCTCGCACGTGGCGGACAGACACGCAAATCTAGCAAAGGTCGTTGCGCGTTGTTGAAGGTAAAAGCGTGCGGGCCTCGAAGAAAAAGAAGTCGTAGTAGTCGTAAAACATGACGAGCGCCAATGGGAACGGCGTCGCCAGCTCGAGCGCCAGCGCTGCGACAGCGACAGCCAAAGACGAAGTGGAGGCGCGACTGCTGGCAAGCATCGAAGTGATCACGAAGGGTCTTCAGAGCAGCGCCGCCAACACAAGCGAGATGGTCGGAGCCCTCAGCGACTTTGAGGAGCGCGTTAACAAGCTCGAGAGTGCCGTGCAGCCAATCCATGCGCTTACCGCCAAGCTCACCGCGGCGCAGAGAAACATTAATGCGACACTGACCAACTTCGAAAAAGTACACCTTCACTTTCGTGCCAACGATGAGGTGCGGGGCATTCTGCAGCGATCAGCGCTCATCAAGTCGGACGAAAAGAGCGAGCGTGAACAGTATTATCGCGCGTTGCAACGCCTGTGCGAGGCGAGAACCTTCATCGAGAGGCACCCAGAGTTTATGTCGAGTGCTTCGCACTTTAATCAGCTCGACACCATGAGGCAATTTGCGACTGACTCCATGTGCATCGAATTCGAAGTCTCCCTCGAACGCTATGCGGCTTCATCCGATGATTACGTGGGTCCTCACATCGATGAAGACTACCAAGGCGAAGACGCACTTGTCATGCACGAAGCGCTGCCCACCAGCGTGGGAAAACGTTTACGCGAGATCGTTCAGTGTCTGGTAGACTGCGGCTTGGAAAGTATCTTCACGGACGCGTATGCTCGGAGTCGCGGGCGGACGGTCAGCGATGCGCTTGACCAGCTCGCGGCTTCTGTTTGGGGAAATGACGAAGGCGCACTAGGCGGTTCAAGTCAGAAGCTTCGCGATAGCTCGCGTCTACACCTCACTGTGCGTACGACGCCAAGCGTTCACACCTCAGCCTTTGCGTCGCCAAATCCATCGGCGCAAACGCTGCCCGCACAAGTGCACGCGTCCACACCGGCGCCCGTAAGTGTGCCCTCGCAAACGCAACAACAACGCCAAGCACAGCAACAGCAGCAGCAGCAGATCAAGAGCCCAGCAACCGATCGGAGTGGATCCGTCGCCCAACCGAGCATCTCCGGCGCATCCATTTCGGCACAGAGTGCCCAGCAAGCTCTTAGCCCCGCAAGCTTGGCACCAAGTACCTTCGAAGACGACAGCGCCAGCGATGCTGGCCATCCTTCGACAAAGAGCGTGAAAGTCAGCAAGTCGAAGCGGTGGAAGGATAAGATTCTGGGTCGCTCCCGGCGTGCCTCGAAGAAAACAGAAGGCCCTTCGCCGCAAGTGCCACCATTGAGCGTTAAGCCGCCTGCTCCAATGCCGCGAACAGATCGGGCCACTACGCCAGGAGCAGTGGGCTCGGAGCCAAGCCCAGCTGCGTCAAGCAGTGACCGCGGCCTACCTGAGCCCCCGCTTCTCACGTCACAATCATCGGCTGCGGGCCTACGGGCAATTCTTCAGCACCAGCAACAGCAACCATCGACGCCGCACTCCGCCTCTTTCCGTTCGGAACATCAAGGTGCGTCCGGAGACATGCACAGCTCGAGTATGACTTCGCACAAATCGGCTGCGCATTTGAAAAAGTATATGCGGGGGGAGCACGGCATGATCGAGCTGCTGGATCTCGCATCGTATGCGCTCGAGGCCGAGCTAGCCATTGCCATTCGAGCGCTTCCTCGAGGAAGGACGGGCCGTCGACTTTTTCTGGACGGCATGGTCGGCCCTTGCGAGCGTCTTGCTCGCATCGGCATGAAGGACGCGCTCGAGTACACCCACAAAACGTACGCTGCATCGGAGGCCATTTTCGCTGCCGTGGACGTACTGGAAAAGATTGAGGACCTTCGACCTAGATTTTACGACATCCTTGCCCCCGGGGCCATTTCTTACCTTGCAGAGGACGCACGCGAACCCGGGTCGCCGCGCAAGCGCAGCGAGAGCGCCGATCGCTCTCCAACAAACCGAGATGCGGCAACGAGCCGTCGCAGCGAGAATGCACTTCCACAAGAGGCATGGAGCCAATTTAACCTGCTCGGCAAGTCATGGCGCTCTGACGCTGTGCAAAGCCTTCCACGCGCGTACAATGCTCTTTTGCAGCCCATCGACAAAATACCAGACTCAGCCTCGGTTCATCCTGCCAGTACCCGCGTTTTGTCTTTTGCACGGCGTCTCTGTGAATATCGACGAGTGGTACAGTCGCTTCTAACCCCTGACGGGGATGAGACGAACCAGGAGATCCAGGAACGCGAGTTTTGTGTCAACATTGAGCAGCTCTTTGATAACTTTGCCAAGGTTCTCTTTAAGGCCAGCAGCGGCCGCAGTGAGGCCGGATCGGCGTCTGTATCCGCGCTTTTTCTGGTCAACAACATGCACTTTGTCGTGTCGGGCGCCTCGAGAGAAAAAGGATATTTGGGCGATCTCATGGAGTCCTCGGAGGTGCTGCAAGCGCAACGCCAGGACCTTGAAAAATCCAAGGACATCTATCTGGCTGCTGTGACGGCCCCCCTCAAGGGGGTCCTCTCGTCTCCGGATCCGCTTGCGGAAATCACCCCCGACGCTACGAATCCTCCTTCTGAGCAAAAGAAGCTCATTGTAGACTTTTGTTCTGCCTGGCAGCTGTGGCTCGATACCATTCAGCAGTCGCAGTGTGCGTTGGAAGTGCCCAACTTTGAGCTTCGTACGGAGCTTCGATTTCGTGTGCGATCTGCTCTGCTCGAGACGTACAAGAAAGGCTATCAACGTCTCGAGTCGAGCGCATATGTGCAGCGCAAGGGACTGTCCAACTTTCTTGCGTACTCACCCGACATTTTCTCAACAATGTTGTCGCAATTCTTTGAGGTTTCTGAGGCGGCCTCAGACCCTCGAGCGATGGGTTCCTTTGCCCTACGTTCTGGCAAGAGCCTCGTCTAAGTCTCTAGCTCAGTCCGACTAAAATGTCGGGGGCAGCTTTCTTTCATCCATCCATCCATCTATCAATCAAGCTAGGCCTATGTAAAGTACTACTCACTCGATTACTTACTCGTTTGTGAAAGGTAAGAGAACCGCCCTCTCGTTTACCTTTGCCGCTTGCTTTCGCTCGCTGCCGCTATCACAGCAGGATCGAGTGCAGCGCACCCTCACGAAGCGCTCGTGCGCGTTGATTTACATACTCAAAGGAGTGCTTGGGGTCAACCATAAGATACACTTGGCGCGTCCCCGACTTGATGGATGCAAGCCAACAGCTGCTCTGCTGTTGGTAGCTATTCGGCCGCACGAATTGAATAATGAGCATGCGCTCGGTTGCTTCCGTGGAAAACTCGCGGCGGGCATTGTTGATAGCCGTAAGTAAATTGGACGTGAATAAAAGACCAAGATCGTGATTCGATGGAAAGGCTCCAGCACCAGGACCTTGAACTTTGGACAGCCAAGCGTCAGCGATGCTGACGACGCTGCTGCCCTCATTAATATACAAGTATTGCTCCTCGGGCTCACCGGTCGTCGACGTGGCTGACATGGTCGAAAGGAATGTGCGACCACGTCCCTGTCCCCGAGCTGCTTGTGAGAACGAGAGTTGGTCTTGGTGCGAACCTATTGCCGACGGCGATGACGCCGCAGATCCCCGAGACCAGCCCAGGAGTGTTGACGCCGATGGCCCACCCGCTGACCCGGATCGCTCTTCATTCTCGCTTCCTTTGATGCTTACAACCCCTAAGCCATCAAGAAACTGAGTGTTATTGTTATTTGCCGAGGACCCTGACCAGGGCGAAGGCGAGTTGGGGGACGACGCGGCGAGCGAAGGAGACATTGGCTCGCTGTTGCGCTTACTTGAGAGACCACTTGGGGGTGAACCTTGGCCAACCCAAGCTTGGGGTTCGGCTTCCATATCTCGTACCAGTACACAGACGAGTGTGGACAATTCAGAATGCAGAAAGCCCTCCAGATTACCAGCAAGCTCGAGCAGCTGGGGCGTGCTCCATTCCGTTGCATTCTTTGGGTCGGTGCTGGGAAGCAAGACCAGCGCAATCATTCGGTCCATGCCATAGACAGCCACGCGCTGAAAGACTCCCTCACTGGAATTGAAGAGCGCAGGGAAGTAGAGCTCGGTTGTGTCCTCTGGACGCGAGTGCTCGTTTGACTCGCTGGCGCTTCCCATGCGCAGAAAGCCAGGGGACAAGGGGTATGCGTGGCGATCTGCAAGACTGGCGGCGATAGCACCTTCGTCGCCATTCGCAGAAGCGAGACGGCCGTCTTGAATACGTGAGCGCCCGTTGCTGCCATCAGATGCAGAGTGCGGAGATTCGGCGCGCTCGCAAAGAATTATGTCGAGAAGCGCATGCATGCTCCGCAGCATGTCCATGGGAAGCGAGCTCCACACAATCTCACCGGCATGCAAGAGCGCGCACGACTGCACAGAGGAAGGGAATGTACCCTGTAGACGGTCCATGAGGAGCTGCACTGACACCATGACGTCTTTTTCGACGGTTGCAAAGGGCAGGGCACAGTCTTCATAGAGAAGATGTAGACGCGTAAAATCAACTTGAGAAAGAAAGGCAGGCAAAAACGATGCAAGCATCTCGCGAGCCTTGTCTGCCGTCGATTGCGCCAGCATGGATGCAAGACTGTCTTCGTTGTCCTCGCGTTCCCGCAAGAGCTTTTCCTGCTCAGGGTCCGGATTCAGATCGCCTTCATCGACGAGTTCTTGCAGCTGACGTGTCTTGCGCAAGATCTTGCGCAGCGTCTTGAGACGCATAGGGATGTCTTCTTGTACGTGTTCAGGCCAGAGAAGACCTTGAATTGTCCCGTGATACAGCAAAAAGAGTTTGTACATGCGGTCGAGCAAGGCTCGCAAAACGTGAACGCTTGGGTCTGCGGTCTCGACGATGCGTGAGTCGCTGACGTTAGAGTCTCCATGGGAGGGATGGGATTTGGACGCGCGACGACGCATCGAAGCATTGGAAACGTTGCGCCGAAAGGGAAGCTTGCCGATGGGTGAGCGTTTGCTGCTACTCGCCACCGCAGGGGACCTGTACAGATAGGTCGCAAACGAAGAGCTTGTGAGGCCCACGAGCTCGTCCTCTTTCATGTCGCCGAGCCGTGTCCTGCAACACACCACAATCCATGTGTCTGGCTCACATTCCAGCATGGCGTACGCGTGGTTATCAAGAAAGACAGCCTCGCACGGATCGTCGGCATCAAAGCTTCTGCACAGGTCAATGAAGGCCTCGCACATGCTCAGCCGCTCGAGCTGTTCCTCGAGGGCATCGCCGCACGTCGACGAGTAAAAGAGAAGCTTTTCTGTGCGCTCTGACACGGTCGCGGCTTCGTCCGTGGACCCGATCTTGCGGTTGAACACAAAGAGAGCCTCCATGGCAGTTGCTGTTTGCTGCGCTGTGATGAAGCCGCCGCTTGGCGCAGTCACGCCGCGAGTCGCCTCGAGGTCTGCTACGAGTGCTCTTGCAGCAGCAAGCCGCCACCGCCGCCGCCGCCGCCGCTGCTGCGGCAATCGCTACTGCCGAGAGTCAAAGTCGTTTTGCCAGCCGCGGTAGGATACCACTATTGGTCAGCACACACACACAAGCACTCTATACACGATGAGGTTGGACGCTAGGTTGTGTTGCAATGTGCGAACTCCATGATGCAAATCTATACACGATGAGGTTATATATTGACGAACGCTAGGTTGTGTTGCAATGTGCGAACTCCAAGATGCAAATCTACTAACAAAGCCTTGGCCTAGAGACCAAAACCTTCGCGGTGAAAATGCACAGTAACGCCTTGAGAGCGTGAGACCGCAGAGATGGCCTGCATGAAAGCCCTGTCCATGGACACTGGACCGCAGCACAGCGCAGCGACGAGCGAACCGGGAGCCAGACTCGCCATGAGGTCCGCGGCACTTTCACTAAAGTTTGGTCGACCTTTGGACACCTCAAGGTCTTGCGATTGGTCGACGAGAGATTGTGCGCCATCCTGAGCGGCCTTTACGACCCGCTCCATTGTCACAGGTTGCAATGGCTGCACAGCAGATGCATCCGTAAGGTGTACGCGCGTTTGGGCGTACTCACCGGCAGCAGAGATGTCGTTCAGGACTGATTGAAACTCTTCCGCGAGACTTGCGTCACTTGTCGTAAAGATAAAGAGACCAGGCACGCTCGACAATGTATCGGCCTCGATCAATTCTTCAAAGACTGGAAGCAGGGGAGTGATCCCGATACCTCCTGCGGCAAAAATATAGGCATCGTAGTCGCCCAGGGAGAGCGGAAGTTCGAGAGCGCCATAAGGGCCGTCTACGAAACAGCGTTGGCTCACCAAGGCTTCGCCAAGAGACAGTGCCGCCCGCGTCCAGTTTCCCGCATTCGCGGGGGCGCGAGAGTACACTGTCAGTGCTGCAGGAGGATCTGCATCCGGATTCGTAGCATGTCTTCGTTGCAAAGCCTTAGATTTGCAGACGCTAAAAGGGTGCATCTGCCATCGCGAAAGCGCAGGCACGTTAATAGACACCCACGAGGTGGCAGGGAACCTGGAGAGGCCAAGCACCAAGATCCCATCGCGCGGCAAAGGTTCCATGTCGATGCAAAGAGTGTCGTTTCCGATTGCGCGGACGCCTGCAATGCGCCATGGGAGGCGTCGCGCGTGTCTTGCGCGCCACAATTTATCGCCAAAAAGCAGAACAAAGGGTACGCACGCAAAAAGGAGAAACTGGTCCGCTTCGTGGTGAAAGCAAAGGCCGGCAACAAAGAGCGGGACGCAGAAAATATGCGCACGATAAAAGAGTCGAAAACACCCTCGGCGAACGGGCTCGAGACTCAACGCCCAGAGCACAAGAAGCGGGACGAGGGCCAAAGTTCCGGCAAGATTCTTGGACTTGTAAAACTTTTCATTCCATACGTCCATCGAGATCCACACATTGTAATACCCAAGACCATGCAAGACGGACCCAATGACGACCAAATGACCCGACCATCTGTGCCACTTGGCAAGACGCTCGATTGAAAGACCAAAGAGTGCGTATAGCGGCTTGCGACAGACGAGCAAAAAGTTAATGGCCGTAAGCATGTGCAGGGCAGTGCCTAGGTGCCGCCCGGCCTTGGCGAGCCGGTACGAGAGCCTGTCGCAGAACGGTTTGCGCGAGTTCGCCTCGCAGTAGGACTGCGAAAGCCACGGCAGCGAATCCTTAGCGATGAGCGAAACCAAGGCGCCGATTGCGAGTGCAGCGACGAAGATCTGCCCAAATGTCAGCTCGCGCGCTTCCCACGGCAGCCACGAGACCCCCACGAGCGGCCGCACGCCCATGCGCACACGCCAAGGCGAGCCTCTGCGACGCCGAGCGGGGGGTTTCGGCATGGCGGACGCCGTCGAGGCGCCCAGCGTCCTCAGCTCCACGCCAGCCCCGCCGCCCCCCTCGGCGTGGTCGTCTTCATCGCTCGCGCGAAGCATCTTCTCGCCCGCGCCGCCGCGAATTTGGTTTCCACTTTGCTTGCTCTCGCGCGGTGAGGTAGCCGGTAATCAACTCGCCGGTCATCATTGATCATCGTCATTTTCTTCTTCTTCATTATCGACCGCCCGCGGACGCAGGGCATGCCGAGCTTTGCAGAATTTCGGCCACCACGCCGACCTGCGCCAAGGCAAGAAACGGAGAGGAAAGGAATGGAATGGAAAGGAAAGGAAAGGAAAGGGAAGGATCTGAAAACAACCACAAGAACGCCGAAAAGGGCTGGAAGCGAAAATGATCATCAGAAAAATAGGTTTAGGCTATGCGACAGCGGCAAGGTCTCGGACTGCGGCGCGCACGTACGCGAGAACTTCAGTGTCAGAATTGACGAGTGGGAGACCGATCGAGGTAAGATCTGCGGACATTCGCGCCGCAGTGACGTCGGGGTCGCCGGCGAGAACGGCCATCAAATGCAGCTTCTTGTGCCAATGTGGAAGACGCTGATTGGTCGAGCTTGCGGAGGCGAGATCCGCAAGACGGCCCTCGCGTCCCGTCAGATACACGAGAACCAGTCTGCAGTCACTTGCCTGAGCAGGGTCGTCACATATCTCCTTTGCGCGCAAGAGGAGTGGACTTGCGCAGCGATACAAGGTACTGTCGGCGAGCTCGAGTGGCTTGCTTTCCAGCGTTTCGAGCAGGATTTCTAGCGCTGTGGCGTTGCCCCCAACGAGCAGTTTTTGCACGCCGGCAAAGCAACTTGCTACGTACACAGATACGACGGCCTTGTCGCCAAACTCTGAAAACTTGGCTTGCGCGGAGCGAATCAATTGCAAATGTTCCTGACGGTCCTCCGCGCTCACTGTATCGTCCAGCATGAAAACAAGATGTGCTGGTCCTGTCTCCACAGTCGGTGGTGTCGTTGGCGCCATGGTGGGCTTCGCTGTTCCTTGCGCGAGCAGAGGGGCAATTTGATTTGTAAAGCTGGAAGATCCCCAAGCATCGAGTATCGCCAGGTTCTCTGCGGCGGGACTCGAGACAATTCCGCCTTGGTAAATGAAGCATCTTCCCTCTTGGCAAAATTCGTAGTCAGCTCGCAGCGTTCCAGCAAAGTACGCCTTATTGACCACATTTTCGTCAGTACGTGCGGGTCCAGCGGCCACTACAACACGAACTCCGTCACGATGTAACGCGCGAGCCTCGAATGGGACGGAACGCGCAAGGTAGCGCGCATTGTTTTGGTCGCGGGAATAGCGCGCAAGCCAGTGCATTGACATGGCCGGATTGGACGCAGTCAAAATCACGAGAACCTGTTCATTCGAGTCCTTTTTCGGACTCTTCGCAAGGGCGAGTCGAGCGCTTCGTAAAGCTTCTCCGAGCGCGGAAACCTGCTCGGACGCGCAGCATGTGTAATTGTCGAGAATGCTAGCGATCCCCAGGAGTCTTTCCTGGGAGCCCCGCGATGCCAGAGAAAGTACGTTTTCTTCTCGCACAAGATCGTCAAAGAACATGAGACCGAACTGACTCCCTTGTGCGGCGCTGATGCTGCGCGCCAATTGAAAGAGCATCCGTGCGACATCCGCGCGAAACTTTTCTGCGTCCATATTCCCTGAAGAATCCACAATGACCATGAGATCTCGTGGTCCGCCCCCAAGGACTTGCGAGGGCGGCAAATCGAGCAAAAGTTCATTGACAAGGTCTTGCGCTGATTTCGTGCTCGTTGCGGGTGTCGTTTTCTTGCCATCCTCTTCTTCCTTGTCTTGATCGTCATCATCCTCACCTTTGAACAGGACGTAGTCAGGATAGTGCAGTGACGGTGGTGTGCGTTTCGCTTCACAAAGCATGGAGCGCAATGCTCCACCTGCGAGAAGGTCTTCGGGCGCAAGGGCTCCGGAGCCATGACCAAGGAATTTGACAAAGGTCTCAGTAGGCTCAGAGGCAATTGGGACCTTTTGTTCGTAGCACTTGTCTTTGAAGGCTGCGCAAACGGTCCTTGTTAGAGCTGTCTCGGTAAAGTAATCTGAATCAGGATCAGCGCCGTCTCGACTAGGAACGCCGATAAAAGCGAGGGTTGCCTCTGTGTCGCTCTTGAGAATCCACGCGGACGCAGGAACCTGCTTTGTAACATATGCCGCATGGTCAAGCCTTCTTTCCTCCAGAAATGCATAGTCGCTCTCGAGACGAAGGTTTTGACGAGGCTTGCCATCTCCAATGTAAAGAACAAAAGGACGATTGCCAGGGGTGGCGCGAACGTCGAGATCTTCTGCAATCTTCTCAAAGGCAAATGCGAGAGGCGAACAGCACGCAAAGGTGAGATCCTGCTGTTCCCGAAGACCCGCAATGGCTTGGCGAATCTCGTCCACGTCTCGAGTTTCCAAGGGTAGGATCTCGACCAACTCCTGTCCGAGAGCGACAAGTCGCGTTTGCGCCGTTGCTTCTGCTTGTTGCACCATGACCAGAGCCTCCACTGCAATGTCAAGCATGGTGCTGTAGAAAACGCGAGGGTCAATGGAAGAGCTGGCGTCAAGCAAGACCACCAGATCGCGTGCCTCATCTCCACAAGTCTCCACGGACGATGCCGTCGACGATGCTGCTGAAGAAACTGCCGATGGGGGAGCCTCAACATCGCGCGTAATACGTCCCGCGGCTGATCTCACGACATCAGTCTCTTGGGTGCGACGAAATCTGCGCTGCTTAGTGTTTGTTTGGTCAAGATCTTCCGAAGTGGTCTCTTCGTCGCTGGAAGAATAGTCACCAATTTCTTCTGCCTCGTCGTCGGTATAAACTTCGCCACCTGAGTAGTCTCCATCTCCGTCTTCGTCGTCACCCTCTTCACGCTCTGCGTCTTGTATCTGGCAAAGGCGGTCAAGGACGACCTCTGCGAGACTTGTAGGCTGCTTCCAATCAGGCAGATCGACGTTGGTAGAATGCGTCGTGTCGGGAAGGCTGGGAATGATCGTAAAGAGCTCGTGCGGGGAAGAAACGATCGGAAAGGCCTCCTTTGCGGTCGTAAAGCAATCTTGCCCAACGCAGTAGGACTCGACGTTGCCGAGCACCCATTCTTGGTCTGCTGGGAGGCCTTGTTTGGTCGATTGTCCCACGAACATCAAGTCGATACCAAACTGCTTGACCTCATCTGCGATACGAGGGACAACAGACATGCGATAGGCGTCGACAGACTGATCCGGAGTGAGCCAATCCTTGCCTGCATATTCTTCAAAGGCTTCGTTCGGGTAGACGCGGCCGTCGCTAATGATAATAACGAGTTCTTCTGCATCTGGAGTCTCTGCGTCCTCATTATCCGTGGCGTCGTCATCCGTATGAGCATCAATGAGAATTGTTCTCGCAGCCTCGAGCGCTTCCGCAAGAGGGGAGCAGCAGCCTTGGCCAAGCGTTTCGTCTTCGAGCAAGCTTTGCTGTACTTCGTTAGCCCAATCTTGCATTGCGTATGAATTGAGCGGAATGCGCTCTACAACATCCCTACCAAAGGTGACAAGGCTCATTCTGCTCGCGGCATTTCTCAGCAATGCGCAGCCGAGCTTTTGCACAAAGCGTAGTCCGTCTGTATACATCCATTTTCGCGAAAGACTGTTGCTAGTGTCCATCACAACGACTGTATTACGTATCGTACCGCCAGGCTCACAGCTTGGCATGATGACGTCGTTGCACATGGTCGCGAGTGCATGACTGGAAAGAGGCGCAGGAGTGGCAAAGTCCTGGGCGCTGGTATCATCGTCAACGTCCCAGTTTTGCACGCCACTAGCAGCTTGAGCTGGTATGAGTGCAAGCGCCGTGACGCCGAGCGTCGCGAGCAACGCATGTGCGCGCATTCGCTGCGGACTTTTTGTGCGATAGGTTGCCGCGCTTGCCAGATTCTGAGATTTCCAATGAATGGTATAGCCTGTCCAAGTAAGGTTAGGCGAAGTGGTTTCAAGTGAGGTTGGACGAAGCGGGTTAGCTCAGTTCGGACGATGCCATCCGCCCCTGCTTGCCCGCCTCGCCAAAGGGATTACACTTCTTTTGATGTTGCCTGGGCTCACCCTGGGCTCACCAAGACTGCTCAGCCCCGATGTTGCGTCTTTCCCTACGCTTTGATCGTCCTTTGTCTCTCCGATGTTTCTTCACCACGCTGTGCTCTCCCCTCTTCTCCCTTTTCCCCCATCCCTCTCTCCCTCCACTCCCCGCGGACACCCTTTCCCTTTCCTTCCTGGCCGACAACTCCTGAGAGCGCTGTTGTGCCCCCTCTCTCCCTCTCCCTCTCTCTCCCCACCTATGTTGCCGTTGCACGCCGCGGCGCGGCGCACCTATGTTCCAATCCTTCCACGTGCTCCAGAAGAGGAAGCAAAGTGTCGAAGATGCAGGTGCGCACACGCGCTCGCGCGCGTGGCAAGTGCAGAATGGCGGCGCGCAAGTGCGCAATGGCAGAGCGCAAGTGCAGATTGGCCGCAAAACGCAGTGCGAGCACCCGCCCACCTGGCAGCCAGGTGGTACGCGGCGCGGCAGTCCTCGAATCCAAGGTAGGTTAGTGCCGCGCGACGCGACGCGACGCGACGCGAGCGAGCGCGAGCTCGACCGGGTCCGCGCGCGCCGGCAGGGAGCGTCGCTGCCGCGCCCCGCCGCTTCCCTGCGCCGCCCCGCGGTGCGCCTGGCGCACCTCGCGCGGGGACAGCTCGAACGACCGGGTGCGCGGGATTTACATACATGGACAGCGGCACCGCTGTCGGCTCCGCGGGGGAGGAGAAGGAGAGAAGGAAACCGCGCTCGAGACTGGCGGCCACGCAGCGGTGCACCGTGGGGAGAGTGGGATGGCGCGTGTCGCAGGAAGCGAGGCACGGAGCTTTGCGCGAAAGTCTTGCGCGCTTTGGCGTAGGAATGGGCGAGGAGTGATGCTCGGATCTTGTGCACTGACAGAGCTGATCTTGCTTTCCTTGTTTTCACGAATACGCATTCTACCGTCAAAGGTGCCTCTACTTTTCTAGAAACACGCAAAGACAAAAGACGCAGTAGTTGATCTTTGAGAAAGGAAAACATGGGCAGGGTCGTCGCTGTTTCCGGTTTCTTTGACCCGCTCCACCATGGTCACATTGATTACCTGAAGAAGGCCAAGGCTCTCGCCAACGAGGGTGACGGCGAAGGCACCCTCTGGGTGATTGTTAACAGCGACTCGCAGGCTGCAGATAAGAAGGGCAAGGCCTTTATGCCTGCTGCCGAGCGTGTCAAGATGGTCCGCGCACTCCGCTGCGTTGATGCCGCCATGGAGGCCCCGGATGCGGACTCGACCGTCGTCAAGGGCATTGAGGCCATCTCCCCCGATGTCTTTGCCATTGGCCTTGACGAAGGCCCCGACTACATGAAGGAAGAGCGCGAGGCATGCCGCCGTCGTAAGTTTGATTTCTCACCCTTTTCGAGAGATGTGGCGAAGGTTTCATTTTCTCCTACACGCGTCTCTCTCTCATCACGAATTTGTCCCGTCCACTAACGATGCCGAATCGAATCGAATCGAATCAATTGGAATGAAATGAAAAATCAACGCAGTCAACATTGAGGTCGTCATGCCCCTGGGCGCCCGCGTGCAGAGCTCCTCGTGGCTCATCGAGCGCGCAGCCTTGGCTGCTGCCAAGAAGAAGGAGGCTGAGGTGTCGAAGCAAGGATAAATTGAAATGTTACTGCCCTTTTTAGAGTTATTCTTGCTCCCCATCTTGCGAATCCTATTATGTGGCGTCGGAAACGCGGACAAAAGACCGCGGGCCGCCCTCTGCCGACTCGAAATTGAGAATTTCTAGCACAGGAAAGGCGAGCTCGCCCGCTTGCAACGGAATGAATTCGCACATGACCGTGTCCCCAGACTCAAGGTCGATGTGCCCTCGCTCTGTACCCACTAACATCCACTTGGTCGGATCAAATGCGAGCAAGAACTCAACAACCAGTGAATCTGATGATGCTGCATCATCTCCGGCAGCAGGGTCTGAAGGCGATGCAGAACCCGGTCTCCGCAGGCGGCGCGAGGCATGCCGATTGCGCAGGGGACTCGTCGAAACGTTGATGAGGTCAGTAGACTCTGCAAAAATGCTCTCGACACGGACAGTCTTGTCAGCCTGCGGCCGGCCCAGCTTGTACACAAAGGTGGCCGTCGAACCGAGGTGCACAGTGTCGGTGTTGGTGCATGTTGACTTGACGGAGAGGCAGCGGCGATCCAGCTCTTGACGAAGCGCCACAGTCCGCGTGAAGATGCCTCCACTGTCCGTCGTTGCGCCCTCGGCTGGACTGTAGTGCGTCGAGAAGCAGAGTCGGTGGATTGCCGACGGCTCCATTTGAGGAAGTGACTTTGTACTAAAGGTAAGATGGGCCTCGTGTCCTGCTGCAATCACATCCGGCGCATCACGCGCGCTTACGCGCTCGAGAGAGGGCTGGTCAGCTTCTTCCGCAAGCGTGAGCTTTGCGTTGTCCAACATTGCAGCGTAGGGTAGATTGTTGCGCAGGGTAAGCTGGAACCAAATTCGGCCCGCACGAAAGCGAACGCATTGAGAAATCTCGAACGGTGCACCATAGCGTAGCGAGACCGTCTCTATCTGATCCAGAGCAACCTCGTGGTGCTCGCCCCGCGCGTCGACTTGATCGAGCCGCGCCTGAAGGTCGACCTTGAGATCCCACGAGGCAATGAGCGACGAATCGTTTTGCCTGAGTCCTTTGCGGCGGAGGATTTGTACGTCGGCACGATTCGGTTGGAGCAAGCAATCGACTTCTTTCGAGTGTTTCGACGCAACGCGAACAGAGAACTTGATAGTTTTCGTCACGTAACCCCCCGTGCCAGCTTCGTCCTTGGACCCAAGCTCGTCGGCACCAAAGTCGACAACCTCGCTTTCTGCAGAAGTGCCTTTGTTTTCTTTCGCTTGCGAAGTGAGTCGCAATGGCAAGTTCGCGGCGTTGTTGCTCCCAAAGTCAAGTTTGGCCCGCACGCCGGCGAGACGAGGGTATCGCACAAAGTCAGATTTGCGTAACCGCAATTCGACCTCGACAGGTTTGTCAGGCACGCCGTCAAGTGAGACAAAGCCGCCAATGGGTTGCACAACCTCGACCAAAAACAGCGACGGCATTCTCTGGAGCTCGATGCGTGTCGTTTCCTGAAAAGATGCACTCGGCAAGCCTGAGAGGTTGAAAGAACCCGGGTCAAGGGGAAACACCATTCGCAGTTTGTCCCGCTGGAAGACGACGCGGTCCACCTCGTACGTTCCCGGTGTCAGAAGTCGTCCTTCGGCATCAACGGCTGGCGCCACAAGCGCAACGTCTTGCTGTCCCGGCTTGATCTCGACGTCAGTGGCGTCAAAATAGTGTACGCGACGTTGATTTTTCTTCCAGCCCCCGGACGGGGTCGAGTCAAAGTTACTCATGCGACTGCTGATACTCACGCGGCGGAGGGCCGCTGCGTCAACGCGTATCGGCTTGAAGGACTCGAACTTGAGAGCCTCGTCCATGGTGGCAGAATTTTCACCCTCGAATGCCACAGATGGGCGAATGAGACTCTCATCTTCGTGCGTGTGCCAGAAACCAGCTTCGCTTTCGTCCTCGTCCTCAGATCCGCCATCTTCCTCCTCTGTATTGAATTCGGTATCGGGCGACGCTGTGGCGTCCGAGTCGGAGACTGATTCGACACCATCCCGCAAGGGCGCTGCCGCGTTTCTTCTTCTAGGGAGATTGTTGTCTTGTGGGCTCGGCAGACCTGCAGCTTCAGATGAACGATAACGTACCATAGTATGCACATCGATGGGGTTTCCTCGTGCAATCTGGACACGCAGCGAAGATCGTGGCGGCAAGCGCTTGATACGTAGATAGATGCGTGAAAAGTGCATGGTGCTGGGAAAGACACTGTCGACGCGCAGCTCGAGATTGAGAACTTCTCCGCATCGCTGCGAGAGAAGAGTGTTCTGTCGCGAGCCGCGCGGGGTGAGCGGCCTTTTGGACGAGGGCGACAAGAGTGGGCCTTCGTCCATTTCAGACCGCCGCACGTGCCACGCAAGCAGGTTGTACCGAAGACCTGGGACGCGCAGCTCTCGCTCGAGGCGGCCTGCTCCCGTAAGAGCAAGCTCAAGCGCAGCCTTGCGCTGGGCCTGACGAGCATCAAACATGGAAAGAACCCGCAAGGCATGCTTGACAGTGGCCTCGGCGTCGCGGCGCGCATTTTGTACGTGCGCGGAGAGAATACCATGCTCGGCACGCAGCACTGGCCATGGGCGAATCATCCCGACCTGCTCTTCGTTGTCCTCGATCTCGTAAACGACCTGCTGCGCGTCGTGAAGCCGACCCAGCGAGATCCACAGAGCGGCGGAACGCAAATGAATTCGAAAGGCACAACGATGGCGCCGCGCAAGCCTCTGGTACGCCGCACGACACGACATGAGGTGAGCGTAGAACTCCACTCCAATAGGTTGCTTTGTTAGCGCGTAGAGAAGTCCCGCAGGAAGCCAAGCGGCGAGACTTGCGTCAGGAAGCGTGGTTGCAGCAGAGGACGCCGTCACCGTGGACAAGAAGCCAGGTAAACGCTGAATCCATTTGAGTGACGACCATACGCGTTGTGGGAGGGCACTGTCTTTAAGGTTCGCAGTCGAGGAATCCTTTGACGCGCCGCGCACTTCGGCAACGAGGTGCTCGAAGCTGGATTGCGCAAATGCAACGAGCTCGCTCTGATACAGAAAGACTTCGGGTCCCGTGTCAGGTTCTCCTACGACGCCGGCGCGCGCCGCATGTCCGGCAGACACGAGTTCGAGGCACGCAGTAATTGTCCAGCAAAAGGCGATGATGCGCCCCGCGCTTCGATCCGGCTGCGCGCCCTCGGCTGAGGAGTCCGAGTCGCGATCCCATTTGTCGCAGGCATGCAGGAGGTCGCGCCCAAAGGTCGATACAAAGTGAAGGCCGCGTCGCAGTGCCTCGTCGGGACGATTTACAGCAAAGAGCAAGAGCGTCGATCGCATGAAAAGGTAGAGTCGGATCTCCAAAATTGACACTGCGCTCTTGTAGATATGCTCGCGGTACGGCTTGCGATGTGCGTCAAGTAGAATGCACGGAATAGGTGGCAAGTGTGCGCGTCTACTGCGCGTATCGCGAGGTGCAGACTGACCCGAGACGGAGGGGTCCGAGACGAAGTCATCATCGTCCTGATCGAAATCATCTGAAAACATCGTCTTTGCACTAGCAGGCGCAGAGCTCAACTTTGGCGGCGCGCTTTCGGGTGTGGACGGTGTGATGCTCTCGGTGCTGGCGCCGCCCTTTCGTTCGAGATGCTTTTTGTCGACCGCCGAGACGGGCGTTCCTTTGTAAACGGATCGTTCCGCGAGTGAATCGGCGCGGCGCTTGCGGCTTTCGATCCGTGCCGCGCCGTTAGATCCAAAACAAAGCGAGACGACAAGGCGGCGCGCCAGGCGCGCAGCTACAACCTTGCTCTGTCCCATGAGCTGTGTTGCGCCGTCTGGCCCTAGCGGCTGATCTGTTTCCTGAGGCGTGATCGCACTTGCCTCCGTGCTCGACGCTGAAGCGCCCGAAGGTCGTGCCGTTTGCGCAGGATGAGGGTTTTCCTGAAGTGGTGCAGGTGCCCCGACATGTCGACCAAAGAGCAAAAGGCGAAGCATCTGGGTGCGATAGAGGTCAATGTGAAGGTTATTGGTCGCTCTCTTGGGCTCCAGATCACCTTCAATAATGTTGTCGAATTGCATGGACATACTATCGAGCACGCGCAGGGCATCATAGTTTTGTCCAATTTGAAGCCATGTAAAGGCGAGATTTCCCTTGACAATGAGGTAGGTGCAGTAGTTCCACCCAGGAGCATCGACCTGACCTTCTAATTTGAGGACCTGATCCTCGAATTTGCGGCAGCGCAGCTCAAATGCGCTTGAAAGATAACGAAAGATGAGGCCCATTAGTTCCGTCCACTCGCCGTCTCCGGTGGCGGCCATGGCGGTCGCGCCCTGGCCCTCGCTGCCTTGCTCAGGTCCGGTGCCACCACCCTTGCTGCTCGCTTGTCCGCCGTTGGATCCTTTTCCACCGGCGTGTGCGGCTGTGGCACCACTGACAAATTCGTTTTGGAACACGGAGATGCGCGAACAGCGTTCCTCCTTGCCTCCTTCGTTAACGTCGAGACGAACGCGCTCAAAAACACGTTTGGCAGCGACAGTGGCCTTGTCAACATCTGCGACGCGGTGGAGTTGAGGCACAAAAATGACGAGAAACTCGGTCTTTGAGATGCCATTGGAGACGTGTCGTAGTTCGTCTTTCCAGGCGAGCAGGCGCTGACGGATTGCCGCCTTGTACTCGTCAAGGTTATTGCACGTGAGCACGTAGAGATGCAGATATGGGATCTTGTACGCGTCGAGAGGGGACGAGGCATGGTATGTAAGATACCGGTGCTGCGGATCTATGATTTCCACTTGAATGTTGCGCAGGGTTCTCCCTCCCCACGGGTACTCTACGGCTTTAAAGCGGCGCATGAACTCGGTTTCAATCGTTTTCCAAAGATTGTCTGGGTCGTGAACACAAATGGATGCGCGGGCGACCCCGGAGAGCGCGTTGGGGATGACATAGACGTTTCTACTTTTCATGGCCAGCGCCCATCTGCGCACGCCGCATTTTTCGGGCTCCTCGTCGTCCTCGGACGACGCGACGGCATCGGCGTCGGCGGGTTTGTTGGAGTCGCTCCGCGAGGGTGGCCATGCTTCGCACGTCTCTGTGCCAAGGGCTCCGTGCAAGGCAAAGAGAGCGGCAGCACCGCTCTGCGCCTCTGCACGCGCCTCGCGAGCATCCACCATTGCGTCTGCGCGGTATCGACTGAGTTTTGCGAGTTTGCTTGATGTGAAAGCAAGCTTGCAAAAGAAAGATAGATCAGGCGAGATCAGAAAAAAAAAAAGAAAAAAAAAAGAAAAGAAGAAGAGGATCCGTCATGACTCATGATCTACGATCACCCAAGGTCGATCGGGTCGAGAGAAGCCAATCACGAGAAAGAATCAAGGGGAACCGAGTCACAGTGATGAACAGGTTTTAGCACGCGCGAGACGTGGAGACAGGTTCACTTTTTTACCATGATGGTGGCCGGAGTTGGGAATCAAATCTCACATCCATGGCCTTCAAAGTCGAACGTACGTTGAGCATTTTCACGCTCACACTCAAAGTTGTTCTACGCTCGGAACATCGTGGCGCGAACGAGTGTGCCTTATATCAGCAAAAGCGCAGGCCGACATTCGCCGCCAAAATTTCAAATCTCTCACAGCTCGTGCGTGATAGCAAATCAGATGAGTACACCCTTACCGCTTTGTCAACAACCACGTCCTATCCTACGCTTCAAATGACTTTCCAGGGACTGACTGTGATGTGAGCCCCACATGCGAGCGACTGCGAACTTCAAGGCCCAGGAGTCCTCGTTATTTAAAAAAAAAAAAAAACTCACTTGACCCGCAGAATCCTTCTCTCTTTCATTCAAGCAAGGGTTTTGTGGTGGTAGTAACCTACCTCTGGCCGCGTTCAACGCCATTGCCGTTTCCCACTCGCATGGTGACCACGGGATAACCACCACTCCCAAAGCGGAGGCGGCCCTTCGTCCCACTGCTCTGGTATTCTCCCAAAAAAAACCAAGGTTCGCTCGCCCGCGGCTGGACGCACAGCGCTCGCTCGCCTGCAGAAGCGACTCCCAGTGGGTGTCCCCTAAAACGTAACCGTCATCTGGAGCGCGTGCGCTCTTGAAATGAAGTGGCGGCCTCCTTCCTCGCTCGCCAGCGTACATGCTGCACCTGGCTGGTGGCGTTCTCTCTGCCCGCCGCCGCGGTCGCGTCACCGACCGTAGGCCGCGGCTTCTTTCTCCCCTCGCCCGCGTTCTCCCCGTCCCCAACCGCACATCGCCAGCCCGCCCGCCCGCCACAAGCAAGAAGCAAGCAAGCAAGCAAGCGAGCAAGGCAGCCAGAAAGAAAGAGTCCCGCGCCGTGCTCTGCTCTCCCTCGCACCTCCCTCCCCAGCCTCGCGCCCCCTTGCCTCTCCTCCCGACGCGTCGCGACCGCCCGACCCGGAACCGCGCCGCCGCGCCCGGCCGCGCTGGCGCAGGCAGGCAGGCCAGGCCAGGCGGGCGCGGCCGGGTGCTCGGTCCCGCGGCGAGCGAAACGTGCGCGAGGGGCGATCGATTCGAGCCCCCCCTTCCCTCCTTCCTTCCCTCCTCCCTCCCTTCCCTCCTGGTTACCTGCTGGTCCCTCTCCCCTCTCTTGTTGGCCGGCCAGCCCAGCCGCGTCTCTCTCCCGCGCCAGAACTGCAACGCGGCCGCGGCGTGCCGGTGCCAGAGCGGGAGCGGGAGCGAGCGAGCGAGCGAGCGAGCGCGGCGCGATGGAGAGGCCGCCGCTGACGCCGCTCGCGCAGCGGGCGGGGAGGTAAGTGGGGCGCGGAGCGAGCGCGGAGAGAGGACGCCACGGCGCGCCCGAGGAGCGAATACTGACGAGGCCGTCTTCCGCGAGACAGCGCCCGGAGCAGCGTCGCGTCCGGCAGCTACGAATGCAAGACGATGCCGCGACCCTCGTCGCGAGGGTCGATGAGCTCGACGACCTCGGCGTCCAAGCCGCCCCCGCGGTCCGCGACCAAGTACAGAACGCCTCAAAAGTACAAGACCTGGAACCCGCGGTCCGCCGGGAAAGGGTCGACGCCGTCCGGCCTCAGCAGTGCTTGGAAACTCGACCGCACAGCAGCGCTGCGCAGAAGCAGCAGCGTCAGCTCCGTAGGCAGCGCACGCAGAATGCCCCCCGGCGAAGGGCCGAGCGTGCGCGTCATGGTGCGCGTGCGTCCCTCGGACGAGAGGGACAATTGCGTCGAGGTCCTCGAGAGGCCAGACGACGACGAAACAGAGTCCAAAAGCGACATGGACAGCGTCGACGGCAATGTCGGCAAGCCGAAACGCGCCAGCATTCGTGTGGGTGGCGCCGGAGGGCAAATGTTCACCTTTGACCGCGTCTTTCACGGCGAGGAAGACCAAGAGGCCGTTTTCCGTGACGCCGGCCGACCGATCGCCGACAGTGCGCTCAAGGGCTACAACGCGTCCATCTTTGCGTACGGGCAAACAGGAAGTGGCAAGACCTTTACGATGCAAGGCATGAAGAACAGCCGCGGTCTCATTCCGCGCATGCTCGAATACTGCTTTGTCAACCTTGAGCGGCTCAAGGCCGAAGGAACAGCCGTCGTGGTGCACTGCTCGTACCTTGAGATTTACAACGAAAACGTCTATGATCTCCTCGACTTTGACTCCCACGCCAAGAGCAATCAGCCCGGGTTCGTCTTGCCGTCCAAGTCCGTGCGCGAGGACACGCGCAAGGGCGTCTTTGTGGAAAACGCCGTCGAACAAAGCCTCGGGTCCGTTCAGGATGCCTTTGACCTCATTGCGCGCGGCACCGAGCTCCGCCACGTTGGCGCCACGAAAATGAATCGCGAGTCGAGCCGCTCGCACTCGATTTTCACGCTATCGATCGAGATCAAGTCCCTTGCCGATGAGGCCACAGGGACGATGGAAATCACGCGCAATTCCCGCATCAACTTGGTTGATCTTGCGGGCTCCGAGCGCCAACGCATGACCAAGAGCTCGGGTAGCCGGCTGAATGAGGCGAAACACATTAACAAGTCGCTTTCCGCGCTCGGCAACGTCATTTCTGCTCTCGTGGAGCAGGGTAAAGGTCGCGTCTTTCACATTCCGCATCGCGACAGTGTGCTCACCTACCTTTTACGCGACTCGCTTGGAGGCAACACGCGGACGTCCATCATTGCGACGATCAGCCCGGACGCAAGCAATTTTCAGGACACACTCTCGACGCTGCAATTCGGACAACGCGCCAAACGCATTCGCAATGTTGTCAAGGCAAACACGACCATGAGCTCGGACGTGTCCGTGCTGCAGAGGGAGGTGCGCCGACTTCGAGACGAGCTCGATCGTGCAAAGCGTCTTGCCGCCGAGTCCGTGCCAGACATGATTACCAGCGGCACCGACGCGCCGGCCGCGGGCGGCGCGGATGACGCTGGTAATGTGTCCCCCACCCTGACCACGGCTGAGACGATTGAAAAGCAACAGCAGCTGCTGCAAGAGGCTCGCGAGGCGCTGACCGAGAATGCAGACTTCCAGCGCGTCGAGGCGAACGTGCTCAAGCGCGAGGGTTTCGACGCCGCCGAGGCGACTGGACAGCAGATCCTGCGACAGCGCATCGCACACCTTGAAGAGGTCCTCTTGCAGATCCTCAAGGAGCTCGCCGGCGGGCGCGACAAAGCCAAGCTCCTCGGCAGCGAGATTCGCGAGCGCATTGAGACGGAGCAGGTCCTGCGAGACGACATTGAGGCCAAGAAGCTACTCTTGCAGCTTCTCGAGCAAAAGCTCAAGGCCGCAGAAGCAGCTGACCCGGAGTGGTTCCAAAACGAGGAAAGCGTCTTGCGAGAGGTAAAGGACACCTCGAGCGAGCTCGCTCTTCAAGCTCAGGTCGCGCAAGTCAAAGCGGAGAATGCCTCGCTTGCGACCATGCTGAAGACAAGAACGTCGAGCGCAGAGGCTCACAACATTGAGCGCCGTCTTTGCAGCATGCAAATGCAGCTCGAAGCTGTTCTCGATGATAAAAAGGGCCTCGAGAGCATTGTAAAGCGTCTGGGCGACGAGAACAAGTCGCTTCGTGAGGAACTCAAACGCGAGACGGAGCGCGCGGACGCGAATGAGACTAGCTCGAGCTCGCGCAATGTTTCTTTTGCGACGAATGGCTTGCGCAGCCCGAGTGCGCGTGGCGCGACCACGGAGGACGACCAGAGCTTTGACAGCGCGAGTCAGGACCTTATTGTCGCTCTGGAAGCCGAGCTTAAGCAAGCAATTGAACGCGCCGACAAGCTTGAGCAGGAAGTATTTTTGGAAATGGAGCGCAAGGCCGAAGGCGATGCCGAGCGTGAGCGCATCCAGCGCGTGCTGGACTCGATGCGAGTCAAAAGGTCGGGAAGCCGCCGAGCGTCTACTGGCAATTTCACTGGCGCCGGCGAGTCTTCGAGAACGTACAGTACTACGGAAACCGGCAGCAGTGGGGACGACACCACCTCGTCTTCGCCTTCGGCTGTGTCACGTGCCATTGTCAAGGTGGCCGCGGAGGCGCATCGTTCGGCACGCGAACTGACCAATGCTGCTGCCCGGGACGATGGCAAACTTGTCGAGGAGAATGCGCAATCGACAGCGGAAACCTTGGTACGTCAGCGCCTGCTGACGCAGCTAAGCGATGCACGAAAGCAACTCAAGGAGTCAGAAAAGGCGAACCGGCGTCTTCAGGTTCAGCTCGAGCGCGAGATTATTGCCGCGCGGAAGCAAAAGCAAAAGCTCCGCAAGTCGATCTCCGAAAAGGACACCTCTCTCGGAACGGAGCAGCAGCGCGTTGTGGATCGCGAGGCAAAGTATCAGATGCTCAAGGAAAAGCACGAGCGGACCCTTTGCACGAATAAAGAGCTGCAAGAGGCCGTTGAAATGGCCAACTCGTTTGCAGACTACAAGACGAAGCAGCTCGAGAGTGCCCTCAAGGAGCTTGAGCTTTTCAAACAAAAGCAAGCCATGGTGACACGCACGCCAAACCGTCTGACAGACGATTTCGGTGCACACCACAAGCGTGGGTCGACGAGTAGCTCAATGACGAAGCAGTCGCGTGATTCGTCGCAGACCGTGCGTCTGTCAACCTTTGAGGATGACGTCACAACACAGCGAACGACCCGCAAGAGCAGCATGAGCGTGCTTGGTATTACACCGCGGAGCAGCTCCGCTTCCGACTCAGATTCGCAAATTCCTGCGCCAGGGATTCGGCGCTCGTCCTCGTTTAATCCCGATCGCGAAAGCATTGCGCTCACGCCAAAGCGTTCCGTGGCAGAGTTTTTTCCAATGTCTACGGAAGCGACGCCAGTGCCTCCAACTCCGCCTGCAAGCACGGACGCTGCAGGCTCGGCCACCCCACAGATTGCCGCCTCGGCTACGCCGCGACAGCCGCCCAAGTCTGCGGTGCCAACGTCTGCATCATCTTCTGTGGCAAAGCTTGGCCGTTCGGGTCGACGGAGATCCTCTGGCATTCTCACGCCCAAATCCCTTCGGGAGAGAGCGAGGGGCGTCAATGCTGAGAACGATCGTCAGTCGAGCAATCTTGGAAGTGGCGCCAAGGCAACGCCAACTCCTTCTTCTTCTTCTTCTTCTTCTTCTTCTTCCTCAGCGACCTCTTCTGGATCAAAAAAGACACCGAACGCCAATCAAACGCCTCCCACATCCGCATTCCGTTTCGCGAATCTCTTGCGCTTTTCTTCGTCACGGTAGGTGACGGAGACTCAATCTTTTGCTGTAGAGCTATAGCCTAATTCCTACAAACCACGTACCATCCCTTTCCATTCACAGAAAATACAACTAGGTTCTCCTGGGGAGAGAGAGACAGACAGAGAGAAAACACTTCAGTCGCTGGGTGGGTATACGATGTGAAAGTTTGATTCTCGGTGAAACGTCACGTGTTCTTGTTTTTCGAAAAATCACATGCAAGAAACGAATGGCGGAAGGTCTTTTTAAGAATGTCTCTCTGTCAATGACACATGAACAAGAATTAGCTTCGGATTGCAAAAGGTGTCCTGGTGAGAATAATATTCGTAAATTGGTCTCATACAAAAGCCGTGTTCTCACTGTTGAGATGACAACTCCGCCAAACGTTTCTCTAGAGCGATTTTGTGTGTCGAAATAATGCGTTGACGCGTATCGGCGAAATTTCTGGCCATATGCAGACGCGTGCTCTTGGCTGGGACTGCTTGGTCTGCGTGCGTTTCTACTGAGACGGGCGGAGGAGGAATGGGAGGCTGGCGCGGCACAAAGCCGCCCGACTCTGACATCGAAGATGGTCCTTGCTGCAAGCCACCAAGTCGCCCAAGAAAATTTTCGAGAGCACGACGTTCCAAGTCGAGTGAGATGGGCTCGAGCGCAGCTGCGCGCAGAGCCTGCAGTTCCCTCATGTCCTTGGTACACCATACGCGGAAAAACGCCAATAAACGCTCGTCTACGCCTGCGCGCAAATATAAGTAAGCAAACTCACTGTCTGGGTACTGCGAGATGACCGAGACCTTGGCGCGCAAAAACTCATCTTTGATCCTTTGAGGAGAGAGCGTCGCCCAGGGTAAAGGAATGCTAGTGTGTTCCCACGGATTGTCTGAAAGGACAAAGCCGTACGTGAGCAAGAGCTCGCGATTGGTGCGGCGTCCGTACGAATTGTAGAGCATGTCGCCAGGGCCAAGGTCGCGATCCGCAACCATGAGAAAAGAGTCAGGTTCGAACTCGGCAGCATCCGCGCGAGTCGGGTGATGGTTGAGCATGTCTGCAAAAGGGATCAGAACCGGGAGAGCGCTATCGACGGACCGACGGTCCAGAAATGTGCGCGATTCGACATTCCAAAAGGCCCAGCGATAGAGAGCGGGCGTCAGCCTTTTTGCAAAATCTGCAAGCTGTGCATGTTCATCCTTTTCTTGTGCAAGAAAAGCGCAAAGTAGGTCTTGAAGCTGAGAAAGCTGCCAACGTACGTCGGCGCGCGCTCCGGCAGCGAGCCGAGCCGTGGCCGGGTCGTTGAGAGCTGCTAGCTCTGTATCTGTCCATGCGTCAATGAAGTCAGCAAAGTCGGACTCTTTGGGAAGACTTTCAAGATATGGTTTCCAAGTTGACCGGTCTTCTAGCATGCGCTCATATGCGAGCCAGACGGTCAGCACTCGTGCCGGCTCTGACAGGGGTGCTTTGTTTTGATATTGCGTCAAGAATTTGCCAAGAATCTCATGTTCTCGAGCCACATTGACGGACACAATCAGACTTCCCGGAATCTTGAAGATGGTGTCATAGGCATCAATCTTGCCACTTGTGGCCACGCCGCGCATCCCCGTCGCCTTGTCACGCACAGGCCACTGCACCTTGCTCAGCTCGCAACCGCGCCGCTCGAGCCATGCCAAGAAGCTTTTCGTCTCGTCAGTGGCTTGCAACGCTTGCCGAGTTTTCGTGGCTTCCGAAGCCAGGGAACCCGACGCTCTTTCGGGGACGTCTGAAGCGGGCAACGCTTGGGCACTCCCCGCGCTCGACAGTGCGTGCTTGCCTGGCGCGGCGCCGTCGCTCTTCATGATGATGGTTCGCACCCATTGGAGTCTTGCTTGGAAGACACACACTCTCATTGTTATGATGGATGCGAATGCCCGGCTCACCAAAGAACCAAGCCCCAAGAGCTACATTTCCAAGGTGAATGTCACAGCAACAGCATGGTGGCCTACATCATCGAAAGAATAGCCATAGATTAATCAATCAACGTCATTTTACGTTGGGTGTGGCGAGTGCGACCTGGCGCACGAACTCCCAGGCGGCAGCAGCACCAGCAATATGAGGAAGCACGGAGGGTCCCCGGCCATGAGATGGAATGGCGACATTATCGTCGAGCAGTTCGGCCACGGCCGGATCCATTCCAGAGGGCTCGTCAGCGATGACAAGAACGGAGCGCGGAGAAAAGCTATAATCTCCCAAGCACGTCAAATCGTTATTGCCTTGGTGCAGACCGACGAGACGAGCACCTTGTGCACGCTCTTGCGCGAGGAAACCGGGCAACTGGAGACGAGAGACGGCTTCGATGGGCATCCAGAGGCCCGCAGACAGCGTGACGGCCTTGAAGGTGTCGAGACGCAAAATGTCCAAACTGTGGACGACAATCTTGGACACTGCAAAAACCTCGCAGGTGCGGACGAGCGCAGCAATGCTTGGCAAGTTGTTTTCGAGCAGTGTACACACCACCACGAGCCCACTCGCGCCGGTGCGAGGCTTGTTGGACTGCGCAGACTTGCGCAAGAGCTGGCGAGGAAAAACTGCATTTGCGCCCGCCGCGCATACATTGGAGAGTCCGAGCATCTCGTTCCATGCGTTTGGATTGATTTTCGCCTGGATGTTGAGAGCTGCAGCGTCATCTTCATTTGCTTGCGCAGCATCGTCCTCAAAGTGACGCTTAGTCTCATCTTCGGTAACTTCACGATATCCAATGGGTCGAGAGGTTGGTTTGGTGGCAGTATTGTCGAAAAAGTTTTCTTCAAAATCAACCGTGATACGCATCGAAGTCGCCACGAGAATCTGATCGCCCGTGGCGGTGAATTCGAGCATGTCGCGATGATAATGAAAGGAGGCAGCCTCTGATGGATTGAGGGGCAAGAGGGTTTTGTCGAGAAGCTCTTGCGCCAGCGTGTCGAGCTCGCGTGCGCTAGCGGCGAGCGTCTTTGCAGTAGCGTCCCATGTTTCAAGACTGGGCGCGCAGCGCCGAAGAACCCAGTGGGCCAGAGACCGCGTAACGACCCGAGGTCGGGTCGCCCAGGGCAAAATAAGAACGGCAAGCCGGCGATGGGCATCGGTGATGCCGTCCCATGCAGAGTCTAGCTCCTTGACGACGAGAGCAGTGATTACCATTTTGGACGTAACGCTTGTATTGCGCGAACAGGCCACGTCGCCCAGCGAAGCGTACAGCTCGGGCAGGCAGGTCTCGGGTGCATTTTTAACGAGTGCGGTGACCGCGAGCTCAAAATAGCAGCGGTGAAAATAGGCGAGACGTTCGTCATTGCTCATAATGTGCAACAGTGTTGCACAAAAGTGAGCGGCCTTTACAGGGTCGGCAACGCGGCAGGAAGCCGCAGCAACGGCCTGCACGATTCTGAATTTTTGCAGAAATTGAGGAGAAAAGGCATGATTGTACTGTCCACCGTTGAGTGGACTCGTTTGCAGATGCTCGAGCGCGAGCTCAACAAAGGCCGCGCACCATGCAGGCGAGGCACGATCTTCGATAAAGGCCAAGACGTGGTGGCGCGAGACGGCAAGCGGATGGGTGAGATAACCATGCACATGGAGAAGCGTCTGATCTCCTCGGGTCCATGACTCGGGCGAAACGAATTCCATCAGTGCTGAAGAGGTCGAGACTGTCTTGTCAATCGCCGAAAGATGCTCGATGGCCTGGGCGCAAAAAGGAAGAGCGAGGTCAGGATCTTCCCAAAAGGCATTGCCAAAGACTTGCGCTGCGAGAGGATGCGCATTGGCACGGAGCATGGCGTTCCATAATCTTGGAATGACATTTGTGCTCATGGCCTGCGCACGAAAACACGCCGGTTGGAAAACAGCTTGGCAAAAGGTGAGAATGAGCGCCGGACTTCGCACAGCAGAGACTTCAAGGGCCGCTTCAAGTGCCTGCACGAGGACATCCGGATCAGACATGCCAGTCGGAAGTTGTCCCTCGAGGCGGTGCAGACTGGAACCAAGCACACGGTAGCACGCTGGAAGACACGAGTGGTGCGACTTGACCGTGCCGTCCAGAGCAGCAATGGCCAGTCGACTTGCGAGTGACGTGTTCATTTCGTTTGCGTCTTGAATCAGTGCGTCAAGGCACTCCCAAAAGGCAGCTTGCGCTCGGCGTTTGAGGAGAGCGGCCAAATCACCCCCTTTGCGATCGACCTGTAGACTGGCCTCCTGATCGAGAAGAACAGAAATAAAGCGCTCTGCTTCGGCGCCAAGCGGTCGCCACGGGCCAATGAGAGCGTGGATGATGAGAACTGCTTTGCTTACTTGCATGGCGTTTTCCTCGTCTGCGTTGGCAACCTGCGTAGAAAGCCAATTCATGGCAAGATCTTGCAGGGGGAGCGTCGTGGCGTTCGGGACCATGTTTTGACTGACGAGTCCTTTGATTGCATCGAGAGCAGCGAGCAAGGTACGAGCACCCTTGGCATCAGTCACCTTGGCTAGCTGGGCGCACCACATGATGAGATCGCTTGCGATGGCAATGCCATCGACGACGAGATCTGGGCGCACGGCAGTCAACGCGCAAGCGTTGGCCTTGCCCTCGACAGATGCATAGGGATTGGCGTAAACGCTGCAAAGAGTTTCGTGCAAAGCTTTTTGAATTGTATCAAGAGAGCTGGGCGACTGGCTCAAGAGGGTGCAAACGAGACCTGCTCGTTCCCCATTGAGTAAAAGCTTGGCCGAGCTGCTGTTTGATGTGTTTTCACCATGTAAGAAAGCTGTAACTTGGCGTGCAGCGGCGCTGCAGAATTCCTGTGTGTTTTGGTGTTTCAGTTGTCCCCCGAAGAAAATATTTTGAAAAAAGTCACGTTAGTTCCAAGGTGTGCGTCATTGTGTACAGTATTTTGTTTTTGCTTTTTCTTCCCGGGTTTGCAAGCACGCGCGTGCGGTCAGCTTAGATTTTGCATCACTAGACCTGCAACCAAAGTCAAGAAAGATCCGTCGGTGACAGGAATTGTCAAAAGTATCTGTTGCGCGCGCAGACGATCTCGCGACTGCGAAAGCGCTCTGCGCACAGCCCTCATTCCGCACGATTTTGCTATTTGTGTGCGTGTGTGTTGTTTGCCACCACTATTTGTGTCGCCGACTTTGATGACGATGAAATAAAGAAAAAAAAGAAGGCAAGAAAGTAAGAAAGAAGAACGTACCAGGGAGGAGGCGGCCCAATGGGCTAGGCGAAGCATGGATGCTTCGGATGCTTGCCAGATTTCAAGCATTTGGAGAAGGGTAGCACAGGCGAGCTGATGGGGCAAGGCATGTTTGGCGAGCGCATCGATAAGATGGTCGTGCGCCAGGCGGAGACGACCGAGCATGCCAAGACCACCAAGTCCGCCAAAGCTGGCGGTAATGAATTCGCGCAATGCGTGAACTTGTGCATCTGCGAACCACCCCGGTGGCCCCTCGAGCGATGCGATGGCCTTTGCAAGCACTACAATAAAGGACGGATTGAGTGGCCCTTCCATGTCAGGAAGTTTGGAGAGCAAGGCCTTTTTGCGGGCCTCATTCGTTCCGGCCCACGAGCGAAGTAGGCAAATTGTAGGTGTTTCCACGTCGCGAAGGGGACCCGTCTTTCCAGAACTATCATCAAGTACAACGGACTTGTAAAGCTCTTTGAGACGTAGCGCTGGGATGATGACATTAAGCACGAATGAGTCTGAAAAAGTAGCGGCCGTCTCGTTGTTGACGTCTTCTGTCAGAAAGGTGGTGAGCACATACTTTGCGATGGCGCTATTTTCGTGCGTCGTGGCAAGATGGAAGAGGAGCTCAATCCAGGGCCAGCGGCGCTCGTTGGCGTCTTGCAAGAGACGACGCGCGATGCGCCACACGGCCTGCACATGGTGAACGTCGCGCTCTCTAACGCCAGCGTAGACGCGTAAAAAGTTGGCCCACCATGTCTTGTCTGCGTCTTCCGCATCCATGGCGGCAATGAGCCGCTCCAAGATAAATCGGCAGCGGCGCTGATGCTCGGCTGAGGACGTTGGGCCGAGTCCGGAGTGGACTTGGTCCCAAATCGTCTTGTCGCCGAGGAGTGGCGCTGCGCTGCAGATACCAAGGACGCCAACGAGCGTGGCAAGATTGTGGCGCGCCGCGTGAAGCAGTCGTGACTGGTGCTCGGTGTCGGCAAAATGCACAACGCGAGGAAGCAGTGCATCCAAGACGGCTTGTTGGACCGCTGGATGGGCCTCGAGGGTCGGTGCATCGAGGAGGCCAACACAAAGGTCCACCATTTGGGCGAGAAGATCTGGCGAGGAGGCGAGATCCCCAGGGCGCGCATCCAGGAGCATGGCGAGTGCCACGAGGTTGGCAGGGTCAGTGTTCCGCGAGGGCATGCGTAGCGGCGAGGGCTCAGTTCGAGTCATGACAGGGCGTAGACTTGACATGGCAAAACTCCAGTCGTCGGCGCTAAGTGGGCTCTCGGGCACCATGAAGCAGCGCATCATGATGGTCAAGGCATCTTGAAAATACTTGACATCTGAGACACTGTCTTTCAAGGCGACCAATGTCAACGCCGCGACCTCTGCTGGATAGTCATTTTCGAGCGCTGCGTCGTGCTCGTCGTCGTTGTCAAGATGTAGGAGCGCCACGATCTCCTCGAGACTCGAGATGCTCCGTTCTGGGCTCAGGTCTGCGAGAAGACGCGCCCCACTGACGGCGGTGGCAAGGTCTGTGGCGACCTTTGCCGCACGAAGCGCCTCGCAGGCCGTCTGCATCGCGCAAGCAACGTGGCAATTTTGGCCTAGCCGAGTTGTGGCGCTCCAGGTGCCGAGCGGCTGGTCCTCGGTTTCCTTGAGGAACAAGGATTTGCTAGCTTTGCGTCGAGCGCGAAGTCCTGGATCTTGAAGTTTTTACTTGAGTCTTCCTTTTGGGCGAGCCGCTCGCCGCCGCCGCCTCTCGACTCGGAGCTCGCTGCCGGCAATCAATCAATCCATCAATCAATCGGCTGCCCAACGAAGGTGAGGGGAAGGCGCGGTGGTGGTGGCAGTGGTGGTCGTCGTCGTCCAGCTCGTCGTCACCGTCGTCGTCGTCGTCGAGCCGTAGCGTCGGCAAGAGGATGAGCAAGTGGGGGCGACGCAAGGCGAGGCCTCCTCCGGGGTTTGAGGACGTGGAGCCCACGCTTACGGCGCTCGAGGATGAGCAACGGCAACGCATGGAGGAGGAGGTGGCGGGCATGAGCAAGGCAGAGATTTTGTGGCCTGTGCACCAGATCAATTGGCAAAAGTCAAGGTACATTTACAAGCTGTTTTACAAGTACGAGCGCATCTCCAAGGCAGTGTATGACTATTGTCTGGACCAAAAGCTCGTCGACAAGGCCCTCATTGCCAAATGGAAAAAGCCCGGCTACGAAAGACTGTGCTCCACGTATGTAATCAACCCGCGAAACTACCCGTACGGCACCACGGCAGCCTGTCGAGTTCCCTTGAGCCAGCGCAAACAGGGAAGCTCGATGCGGGACGCCACGACCGGTTGCCGTGGATGCGCTTCGGGCGCTGAAGGGTATTCGAACATTTTCGGCAACAAATATGGTCAGGATCTGGCCAAATTACAGATTTTGCGCGAGCGCTTCGAAGCGAAACAGGACGCTATCGAAGCAGACGCCAAAAGGTCGGCCCAAGACGATGCGCTTGATGCCGTTAGCAAAAGCCGTCCCACGTGGGCTTCAGAAACACAGTCCAAGGTTCTCGAGCTGGAAAACGACAAGGATGTAGATGATGATGGGACGCCAGATGACGCGGATGACACTGGAAAATTGGATAATGAGAACGAGGTGGCGACGTCCGTAGAAAAAGAGGGTGTTTCAAGCGTAATAGAACAAGAAGAGCCAACCGCAAACGTTGCGAAACAAGATGCAAAAGATCAGGAAGATGGGAAAGCCGTGGAAGAAGAAGAAGAAGAAGAAGAAGAAGAAAACGCAAGTGCTTTTAAACGTCGCAAGGTTGAATGAAGCAAAATGTTCGAGAGAGGAGGATAAGGTAGTGCGCATCTGGCAAGCCTTCTTTTCATCGTGTCATATCTTGCATCGACCCACAAGGGGGACGTGTGAGACGTAAAGAAGAGTGTAATTTCCGTTTGATAAATCTATTCTTGTCATTTAACGCGAGATACGATGGGGGCCAAGGCCATGCACTGCACGAGCATGGTCCGAAGGCCTGCAAGATCCTCTGCCTCGACGCCCTTGAGCAAATCGTTGCGATCGTGAGCAATCTCCACCTCTTCAAGCGCAGCAATGAGAGTGGCTGCGTGAGCAGCAGAAAGTCGGGGACGCCGCTGTGACTCAAAAAAGACCTTTTTCAATAACGGGACGCAAAAGGATCGAGGTACAAGATTTGCAGCAAAGGCATCAGCAAGCTGTGCCGTTGCTTGCGAGTACGCACTTGCCAAAATTTCGTCATTTTGATCCGCCTCATCGACGTGTGCATTGACGTTGGCTCGAGCAGCGCGAATGGTCTCGTGAACGGCACGGTAGCGCGCAAGAAAGGCGAGAGCATCGGCCTTGAGCGTCTGCGTGAGCTGAGCGCTCGCCGCCAAATGGTCTACCAGAGCATCGAGAACGTCGAGACGCGAAACGGCAAAAAGTCGCGCAAGCATACGCTCGGCAAGCTCCTGCTCGCCATAGGTTGATGCCCACACGAGCGCATTTGACATGCCCTGCAACCCATTGTCGAGACCACCGCGGAAACGCCACCAATGCATGATGCGCTGACGAGCAAGCGAAGAGGCACTGAGGCCCATCATTTGGCAGCCCTTGGCAAGACGGTGGCAAAATCGATCGGATACGGGACGTTGCAAGTCCACAACGGCTTGCATGTGCAACAGACCGAGCGGTAGCTCCACGCCAGGTGGAACTTGCACCTTGCGCGTGAGCGCGCTAAGATACGAGGCGGTCAGACGCCAGGCGCCCGGGGCCAGGGCCGTGCGGTCGCTTTGATGGCCGCCAAGACCTAGACTTGCAGCATATTCGAGCACAAAGAACTCGCGAAGATCAACCTCGAGATCGCCAAGCAAAAAGTCGTCCGTCTGCAAAAATCCCGAAGCCTCAATCGATGCTGGGTCCATGACGGTCTCAAGCGCACCACAACGCGCGAGAAGTTCCGCGAGATGCGCAGTGACCCATCGATCACCCACAGTGCTATGGAGCTGCTGGAGAATCCCTGGTGCATCGAGATTGACGACGGTGAGCAAAAGATGAACGCGAGCATCGACCTCGAGGTCGAGGGCGTCGATACTTTGCTTGACCAAGGCACCGAGCTCTTGTTTGCGCGCTGCCGTCACATGATACTGGAGAAAGCACGCCACGAGATGGAACCAGGAATCCTTTTCGGCATCAATCCTGCGAAGCGTAACTTCGACGTTGCCGAGAATGAGTTGAAGAAAATCTTGTAATTCGGGTCCCACCTGAGCCACCGCAGCGGCATAGTCCCTTGCAAAGACCTGCATGGCTTCCCGCCAGCGCATCCACCGCGCCTTGAAGTCAATCATACTGTCAGGATCGGCTCCCATTTCCGCGCTCCTCCAAAGCTCATAATCGGCATCGCGCACAACGTCACCTTCCTCATCATTGAGTCCTCTTCCCGAGACGGCTCGCCGAGGCATGGCCAAGAGTAAAGCGCGGAGCTCATCGAGCATGGCGAGAAGCGCATCATCGGCAGCGCTGTGCACACTATCCGGCTCAAGGAGACGCAAACACCGCCACGCCGCGAGAAGATCGCCGCGGATAGCACAAGAAAAGACTTCTTTCCAGTAGTATCCAGATTCGATCCCGCGATTCTTGACGTCAAGCTCGCCAGTGGGATCTCTCCACGGACCATGCTGTGCAACCCACGATACGAAATCACTCGCTACAAGGGGCTCTGGGTCGAGGATGAGAAGCTCTGTGAGGTGCCATGCGGCAGCGGCGTCCTTCATGCGCTCAAGATAGCCCGCCCGAGGGTCATCCTGGCGCTTGTCTATTGCTGCCTCGAGCGTCTGCACCGCACGATCCAGCTCGCTGCGCAGGTTTCGACTGCACGCAAGCACGTCGGCCCCGGCGTCTTGAAGCGCGACAAATTCGCGTTGACCGGCGGCCACAAGTCGCCGCATCTGCGCGGGTGTCTGGTCCCATGAAATAACGTGCACAGTGTCGGGTTTCTCGACGCGATGCTCATTCTCTACGCGTTCCTCCGTGAGGCCCGCTCTCGCGCGGGCCTCCCCTTCCTCGCGCTGCGCCGGCGTCAGCCGCCCTCGGACTTGCGTCTTGAAGACCACGAGCTCGTCGCCACGGCCCCATCGGAAGCCCACCAGTCCGCGCGGCCGCCGCTCCATTGCTTGCACCGCACCTCCGTGGTGCGGCCTCGTCTCGCGAGCCCTGGCGCGCGCGCTTTCTCGTCCCGGACGAAGGCGCTCTCGCGCTGCGCCGCGTGAGCGATCAGCTTGAAAGATTGATTGCAAGCGATGATTGCAGGCAGGCAGCTAGGCAGGGCCAAAATCAAAGGCACGCCGTTAGGGTGTAAGGCGGCATCATGATTGATCGTGAGACCATGCGGCGCGCGGATCGATGGAGGGCAATGAAGCAGTGTCAACGAGACGAGGCGAGGCGAAGCGAGGCGAGGCGAGGCGCAGGACCCTTCTCGTTTGCTGCGGAGACGGGGTCGAGGCGCCAGCAATGTCAACTAGTACATTGACATTATCGAAATTTTCAGAGAGAATCGCAAATAGAAGCACATGCGCGCGTCTTCACCGATCAGCTACAAATCGAATTTATAATCCAGCGCGACAACAAAGAGCGATCTTCGTAGTGGTGTGATGGCAACACCTCCGAGCTCGTGCTCATTCCTAACCGGCAACCAACCAAGCAATAACGTGGAAACCAAACCCCTGATGGCGGTTTGCCATGATGCGATCAAGTCGAGCGAGCACGATGCGACGCAAAAAGGATCCCATTCTGCGCATGAGATCGATGCACCTGGAAAAGATTATTACAAGCGAATTTGCGGGACAGTTATGCTTGGAATTTAAAGTCGTCGCCGATTGTATCTGGGGTAAGGTCTGGGCGCAGAATCTCCTGAATCTTGGCACTTCATTTCGGGTCGTGAACGCGATTTATAATGTAATGATGAAAGCGCTACCTCCGGAGTTGAGCCCATGCTTCCCGCACGATAGCAATGTCGCCAAAAAGGGGGTTTATCTTCCCGTCAGGTTTCTTTGCGCAATGTGCAACAGCGCGACGACAGGCATCTGACAAATCGTCCGTGTCCTGGAGACACCACGCGCAGAAATAGCACGGGCAGGCGCTGCATCCAAGAGCACAACAGCCGTCAAAGTCAGCAAAGACAGTTGAACAGCGCGGACATGACAAATTCAGGACCTCATTTCGAATCGCTCGAAGGTGTTCCTGCGTTGTTCGGTCTAGTCCATGCTCGCGAAGTTCCGCGTCAACACGATGCTGGATCCGGGGCTCCTGCTTCGCTGCAACGTCGCGCTCGATGTGCTCGCGTACGATCGAGAGCAGTGCAGCAAAGTCCTCGTCGGGAACCATGGCCGCAATATTGCGTCCAAAACCGAGACGCTCGTTATCTGGCATGACGCAACACATGCTACCATCCCGCGACACTTTGATGTGCGCCCCAGGTTGCGTAGCGGCGCGAACCGATCCACCCAAGCACTCCTTACACGTGGAATGGCTATTTGGACAAGAGACACCCTACTCGACCGGAAAGATGTCGAGACAGGTGGCACACGAGTTCACCGGTACAGGCTCAACCTGAAAGGCCTCATGACGTAAAGCCAGCAGCGCGGAGAGACGCTGTCTTGCTTCCGAAGACTGTAAAGAGGATAGGAGAGACTTCATTGCCTCAGAAGTTTGCAGATCCTTGAATGCTTCTGCGAGTACCACCACACCCGTCGAGTATAAATCCACTTCAGATCCGACCTTGGAGGTCATCCCACTGCGGATTTCTGGTGCTATGTACTTGATGGTGGCATGCATAGGTTGCGACATGATCACGTCCTGCATTTGCGCGCCATTAAAATCTCCCAGCACTGGCGAGAGGCCTGGCGCAAGGAAGATACATTACGGTTGAATGTCGCAGTGAACGAAACCTTTCGAGTGCAAATCATGCAAAGCAGACAAGAGGCCGATGGCAATGCGCCTTCGCGTTGCCATTTCTGCGTGACGACTTTTGCGAAGCCAATCGGCAAGGTCGGCACCTGAATAATAGGGTATGAGAATGCAACCCTGACGCGCATCTTGCATGAATGCGCCCTGTATGCGAACGATGCAGGCCGCCTGAATTTGGGTGAGCGCTGTGACTTGGCGGCAGAAGCGACTGCTCCACACCTCGTTGGCAAGATGAAACGACTTGAGCACAAACTCCCGGCCCTCTAGGTCGCGCACGTGAAGCACTGAATTGCCAGGCTTGGACGCCAGCTCTGCGAGGGTCTCAAAGTCTTCGCATTTTGCGTTTGTAAGCCACAGGCCCAGCCATGACAAATCCTGCAGTGCACTATCGGTCAGGCCAATTGCCGCGAGCCACTTTTGATCGTGGAGAAAGTCGGGAAAAGATTCCTCTGCCTGCATGGCGCAAAGCGCGCGCACGCTCCCTCTACAATTTACTGTCAAGTCTGAAGACGATGCCAAAGTGGGCAAGCTCTCGCTTGAGATCTGGAATTTTGGCCTGAGCATCAGCGTCCCCGTCACTTGCATCCTCGCGAGTGTATTAGAGGTCCCGTTCGAGGTCTGCTCGCTGCCGATTCTTGCTGCGAATCTCCCTCATGATGGCTTTTACACGCATAGTATTCGGCTCGCTGTGGCCGGGAGTATGATGTGAGAGCAGTGTGTGTCTGCTAGCGTGTTGGCGCCCGCATCTCCGAGTATGTTGAATCGAATTCTGCGCTTGTTCAGTGACATACGATAAGATGATAATCGGTTGTAGTGCGACGCGTTTGAGCAATCCAATAAGTGACGGAACATGTTATCTATTCACGTTCACGAATGCTATTTCTTTCTCTCCGCAATTCATCCCATCGATTGCCTTGACGAGTGCACCAGAATCACTGTGTTGCGCAACCGTCATTTTGCCACTTGCAAGGAGATTTTCACGTTGTATTATTAGTGAAGTACAGCACAAGGCCAGCCCAGCAAGTTCTTCACGTGCACGATCACGCGGCAGAACCAGGGCAGCAGCTTGCGCTGATCGATCAACAACGTCTCAAGCGTGGACAGCGGCACAGGTCAGGCTGCGCTCCAAGGCCCGCAATTTAGCGAAGCAGGGATGTCCAGGCGCTCGTACACGGTATTTGCGCTCGGCTACGTTCTCCGTCACGTACAAGTGTCACGTTTCCTGAGATCGTGACATGATCGTGTGTATAAGCCTCAGAGGTCAGTGACTTTTAGATTTTGTCTCACTTTCATGGTGGTAAAGACCATTTGTAAGTATAGGCTATAAGTCCTTTGCACTTACAACCCCCCGCAAGAACTCACATTGTCGTCCGCCATGGCCGATCGTTGTCGTCAATCACCGCTGACCAAAGTCCAATCACCGCTGACCAAGTTGTCCAGGGTTGTTGAGCTGCCCTGAGATGGACAACGCATGACAATCCAGAACTTCAACTTGCGCGCGGAGGTGGAGCAAGAATACGCGCACGCCATGGCGAGCGAGGGCGCGAAGGCGCAGGAGGGCGCGAAGGCGCAGGAGGGCGGCTCCGACCTACCTCTTGTGCTCGTGCTCAACGCGAGCCCGGCGACAAGCTTCGAAGAAGAGGTTGGGAATAGTCCGGAGGCTTTGAATGCGCTTCAGGAGAAGGTCGAAATCAAGGCGCTCTCGCAACTTTTACGGGTCTGGTGGATTGCGGGCGCGGAGGAAGACGATTCGACGGAGATCGGGCTGGACGATGTTGCTGGTCTCAAAAGAAAGTACTCGAATGTACAAGGCCTAGAGCTCTTTGCGCTTTGCCTCAGCGCCTTGAGGAGCGATCCTGCATCTACGTTGCTGCAAGATGAACCCGATCATCAAAGAGCTCGGATCAGTGCATCTCCTGACAACGAATATGTCGCGACAGCTCTCAGAGATCTTGCAGCAAAGTCGCTCTCAGCTCCAAGCCGGCACTATTTACTCCCGCTCCGACAGTTCGCAAATATGGCTTCTCATTTTGTCAATCTCGTAGACTCTGATGATCTCCAAGGTCAACTGCGGGCAGAGTTGTTGCGAGCGAATACGCCCGAAATCCGCATTATACTTTTACGCGATGCGGACGGCGCTTCTACGCAGAGTGTTCTGCTCGTGTTCGCATCCGAAAAAGCTCAGAACGTTCGCAAGCTTCTCGAAGTGAGTCTAGAAAGCCAGGATGAGGAGGACATCAAGGAAGAAGCTGACGACGAGACGATAGGTGACGACGATGAGGCAGCTGATCGGCCTGTACAAATCATCTTCGTTGTGGACAGCGCAAATGAAGAAGTGAATGGCCAAGAAGGAACCATTGAGCTCATTAGACCACGCTTCGAGATCGATCTGGAACGGCGTCAGATACTCGCACAGAAGCTGCTCACTCCCGAAGACGCACACGCAGAGAGAGCGTGGGAACAAGTGACTCGCGAGATTGCAAGCTTTGGCTTGACTCTTGTGCAAGATTTTCGCAACCATATCTCGATGCAGCTTGACGAAGAACGTGACGGAGAGCTTGACGACGATGAAGAAAAACCGGCACTGATGTGTGCCAAGCTCCACGTTGATACCGATGCCTTTCAGGAGCAGAGCGCACTTCGTCAGCAGATCGGCACGTCACAGCCTGATGTTGCGCATCCTGAGCAACGCGAGGTCGCCGAAAAGGTTTTCCGCAAAGCCGAGCAGGTCCTCTTTGGTCAAATAGACGCAGTCTGGACGTCCAAGTTCAACAGCGTCTCCTTCGTCGTGCTCACACCAAACTTCAATTCCCTGCAGTCTCAGACTGCAGACAGAGTCACACGCGCAAAGCTCGAAGGCGGACGTGTGCTCAAGCACACCAAGGTGCCGCATGCGGCTATGGACGCGCACCGAAAGTGGATGGAAGAGGAGGCCAATAACCCAAAGACTCTCTTTGTCATCATCGCCGACGAGTGTCACTTCGCGCCGACGAAAGATGGCGCACACGATTGGCTTCTCAATAACCCAGCGCTGAGTGGTGAGAATGTGCTTCGCTTACTTGTATCTGCAACGCCGCAAAACGTACTTTCTAAGGCTTCACGGGTTGCTGATAGAAACATCGTTCGCTGGTTCAAGCCCGCCTCGATGTACCGCAGCATGGACTACTACGTCGAGACGGCGACGTGGGCGGTTCCAAGTTACGTACGGCCGCTGAGGATCGATGTCAAAGGGGAAAATTATGATGTCGACCCGCGTGTGTTCACGCATGAAGGTTGTGCATACCGCTACCCGATGCACGACTACAAAGCATTCTGCAGTGTCTTCAATTGCAGGGTGCGTGAGGTGCTAGGCCTGAAGTTGGGGAAAGAGATGGTTTCGGTTCAACGTGGAAAGGAGAAATTGTTGCTGACCGTTTCACGTGAATTCAAGCTCGACTTTGAGGAGAACTTCGATGAAAAGACGGGCCTGCTGTACTGGCTTGGTTTTAATAAACATCGCGCCGAATTTGAGGAAGCACGTGAGAATGCAACAAAAGATAGACGAAATAAGTACTACAGGATTGGCGATAAAGATCCCAAAAAAGATCCCAAAAAAGATGTCGAAAAAGGTATCGAAAAAGATGGCGAAAATGATGACGGAAAAGATATCGGAAAAGATGGCGAAAAAGATGACGATAAAGATCCCAAAAAAGATGTCGAAAAAGATGGCAAAAAAGATGTCCCACTCTTTTGCGATACAGACGACGATGACAAGGCCGTGGACTGTCTTCCACGTCGACGTCAGCGTGTACTCAAAGATGAGGCCTTTGATGTCGTGCGTGGACTTGCAAACAGGTCGTTCGGCAAGCGAGGTGCAGCCAAGCGTAAGCAAAAGGGGATCAGGGTGGCCGAATCAACTCCTCTCTACGATGGCCATATCATCATGGCAGACTACCTTCTCTCGCTCACATATCTTGCGGTGTATCGGATCGACCATGTCAACCTCTGGGTGAAGGACGACCGCAAGGATATTTTTGCACTACTAGAGAAAGATGATGTCAAGCGACTTGCTCTTGACGATGAGAAGCTCAAGGCCTTTGCTCTTCATCTTGGCTTTGCAGATCGAGTATGGCCAGGTGTTGCCCACGAAACAGAGAAAGAAGTGGGGCGTTTCATGATCGCTGGTGGCGTTGAAGAAGCCTCCGTTCAACACCTTCTCAAGGTTCTTCTCGAGGCGACCGTGAAAGAAGTGTGGTCTGAGTTAAACGATTTGATCGATAAGGACAAATTGCAGACCCTTGCGAGTCGGCTCAACACAGAATGGGTCGAAGAAGCAAAGCGTCTTGAAACAGCAGAAAATCATGATACGCCTGCGCATTGGCGAATCGCTTGGCAGTATGTCATCTCTGAGAAGCTGGAACGCAACCGCGAAGATCGCACGGACTTGCAAGGCAACACATCCCAGTCGTGGTACAACGAGACTGACCGTCTCTTGCACGATCTGCTTGACATCGATCCCAGGTACAGAACAGGACGCATGGCTGTCATTCGCGTCTACGAGACGGACGAGAACCTCTCGATACAGGACTGTCTCCGCAGCGCACTGAAAAAGCTAGGGCTCACCAGCACCAATCCCGACGAAGGCGGGCTGCTTAGCGTTGTTGCAGATGTTGGTGGCAGCGATGGAAAGAAGAAGCGAACGTCTGGAGGCCAGGAGGTGCAAAAGGTTGCTCGACGCGCGACAAGTCTTTTCACCCAGCTCGAGCCATGGACACTAACTCGCGACCTGCGGCATCCGTCCAAGCAAGTCAACGCGAAGCAAGACGACGCGGGGACTGAGCGCGAGACCATTATTGACCGCGTGAACAAGTCTTTTGCCGAAGCGCAGGCTCAGGAGGCTGAGGCACGGAAACATCTCGGAGAAGCATCTCATTCCACACCTTCTAAAGCTGTCCAGAAAACAGCCAAGTACGAAGACCTGGAGAACTTGCCCACGATCGTGATTTTGTGCGAGAAGGGGCGCATGGGTGACACCTTTCCGCATTCGTTTCGCTTTCTTGACATCCGTCTGCGCTCATCAAAGACGTTCTCGACGTTTGTACAAGAGTTCGGGCGCGTTTGCCGCTATCCAGGCCTTGACTCCAGCAGTGCAGTCACCTTTGAGGTCTCTGAGGAAGGAGGCTGGGCGGCGCTTGAGCAACAGCTCGATGACTTTTTCAACAATCCTGAAGTGAGAAGGTATTTTGCCAAAGGCGGGAGCTATGCCGTTATGGACCCGGGCCAGGAGGTGCGTTTCCATGCCGATTCGGAGCTGCAGCTCAAGTCCGGGTTCCGTACGGCCTTGGGGAATATCGATGATGGACGGGCGCGATTCGGCACGTGGACAGTGAAGCGCTACGTGCACGTGCTCCCGACGGTGCTGATGAACGAAGAGAGATACAACGCGCAGCTGCAAAAGGCAATCGAGCACAAGTATCGTGATGCGGAAGGACGCCAGCGCATTGATCAGTGCATTCCTGGTCCACTTGATCTGTACTTGTCTTCTGGGCCGAGACGCGCTGCCACAGCATCGTCCCCTCGATTCGATACCATCAAAGGAGAGCAAGTCATCATCAATCCGATGCATGACATTGATGCTTACCGATCAAGAAGTACACAAACGAGTCGGCAAGCTACTCACTACGACAGCGGGCACAGTGGTGGCTTTGATCCACGTCGTCTCTTGCTCATGGCGCAGTGCCAGCAGGGCAAGACCGGGACATATCTACATTTCTTGCGTTTACTCAAGGAGCGCGCGGAGCTTACGATTCCAACGCCTCCTGATGCGCTTCCGTTGGTTGCGCGGGCAGAATGGACTCTGCCGCACTGGAGGAACCTCATTGTCAGCTCTCAATCGCCCGGCTTTCCAGCACTTAGGAGCTCGTATGCGAAGCCTCAAACGGGCCAATACCACGCAAGTGTTTTGCAACAACGCACACTTGCACTCATGCTTGCGAGTGAGAATGAATCTGGCTGGTACGAGGCATACTGCGACTACTTGCTTGGCGAAGATGGCGAGGCTATTGTTTCGAGGGCGGGTCTTGACAAGATTGAAGTGCTTGGTAAGACAGTCGAAGGGCTCGGTGCTCCTTTTGATGATTCTCGGTGTACGAATTCTCAACTCGCATTTGACTGTGTCAACTTTGACGGTCGGTTTTCTTCTGCCGAAGGAGATACTCCCGCAAAATCGTTTCTCCAAAACGACACGGCTCAGCTTCGTGATATTTTGGACAAGCATGCAAAAAAATCAGGCACATCGATGGGACATCGGGTACGCATTGCACGTGAGCACGTTCAACGTCAGCTCTGGGATGCCGGGTCTCGACGCGGACGCATGGATCAGCCTAAAGACGGCGGGGCGGACAGCTTTACGCAGTCAGTGACAGCAGCGAATGCGTATGAGAGCGTCGCTGCTCGATCTACATCTTCAGGCTTCACCAATAAGTACCACCGCAAGCAGTACATAGTCAAGGATGTCAAGCTCGTAGGCGAGGGTGTCTGCTTGTCGGCACCCTATGCTGGTTTCCATGGTCTGCACCTCAAAGCGGATGGTCGCAGCATGCAGATTAAGGTCGGGCAGCGCAAGCTCCTCAACGTGAGTCTCTCCCCGGAGACGCGAACCATGAGCACGTTGAATGATGCCACGAACGTTCGTTGGGTGTTCGTGCCCTCGTACAACCGTGCTGGCATTGCGCTCGTGGACTACGAAAAGGCGATACCCAGAGACGATAGCGGCAAGCCAACGGTCGTGTGCCTCGTGGTCCGGAGTGGCAAGCAATTCGATACCTACGTAGCGGCGTATGGATCCGCTCATCTTATCCTCGGTCTTCCGGCATCGATGGCGTCCAAGACTTTGGAAGGATCTCGCGTCTTCGCAGAACGAGGTGGCATTGGATATGCTCGGCTGTTCGTCCAGCTCGCGGCGCATCAGCTCGGCCTTCCCTGGGTCTGGATCCTCGACGACAACGTCGATGTGTGCTATGAGCGGAAGCTTGAGGAGAAAGTCCCGGCAAATGCACTGAGCGCTCATCCAGATGCATGCTCTTTCTCAACGGTTATGACAGGCGTCGAGAGTATTGTGCACAACGAGGATGAAGAACTCACCCAAGCGCACCAGCAGAAACGCATGAACAAGTGGAAGCCCAATGGCCCCGTGCTTCGGAAAAGGCCAGCTCCTGAAGCGAGCAATCGAAATGTACGTTCCAAAGGGGAGCTAACAGGAGGTGCGAATCAGTACGGACTGATTGGGATCCGTCGTGACCCCCGGGCCCGCCAAACAGAGTCCGAGCATCCGTTCATGGTCACGTATTCGGTGTACTCGTTCATCTACTTGAATGTCACGAGCACAGTGAACGCCGGGGTGTTTTTCCCGATCAAGACGTTTTGGGAAGACGTGGAGTTCAATCACCTGGTTGACGAGGCTGGCTTGGTCTGCCTCAAGGTGAATCGCTTCTTTCATCACAAGAAGAACCTCAAGCTGAGTGCGAGAAAGATCAGGGAGCGGGCTGCTGCGTTGACGCCATGCTTTACGGACCTTTCGGAGGCGCTGGATCATTTTGGCAAATTGAAGGGGGGGTTGAGGCCGGCGCCACTCTGGTCGAAGACGATGCCAACGTTTTTCGAGCAAAATAAACTATGGGCTGCGGAGTTCTGGGATCGAATCTCTGGTGAGGCTGGTGTGACGCCCTCAAATGCGTTGCTAACGTGCTTTTTGGAGGTCTCCCGGGATGATGCATATAATCGAATCGTGGTGCGAACGTCTGGAGAACTGTCGAATCTGCTGCTCATAGTCCGCGATGACGACATCGATGCGTTTCCTGAGATTGGCGATGCAGACGATGGTATCAATCTCTTGGGCGGAAATAGGCAGCTTAAGATTTATCGCAAGGCACAAGTTCAGAATCCATTCCCGACGCAACTTTTCGTTGTCGAGGCCAAAGCTGATCTGACTTCCTCTTCACCTTTAGAGGCACCGGGGGGCAGAACTCAAACGGTTACACCTGTGTCCCCTGCGCTCAATACCAAGCACTCCGAAGGTCGGGAACCGCACGCCCCGAAGAACGGGCCACCTCCGAGCCGCATTGGTAAAGATTCTCCGGTAAAGAAGCGACGAGGAAGTGCAGCGAGTAGCGCCTCGTCTCCTGATAAACGGTTGAAGAATGACCAGCGTCCCATCAACAGCTTCTTCGGAAAACGAGACCCTTCCGACAACAAGAAGCGAGATAACAACACGAGCAGCTCGTCCACTGACGGAAATTCGAAACGAAAGACTGACCTGAGTTCGGATAGCATATCCTCCAAGAAGCCACGGAGGACTGGTCCTGGTGATCGTCCTCAAGCAACGCAAGGAGCGCAAGATTCAGGCTCCGAAAACTCGCAAGCCTCTCGTGATCAGGCTGCCCATGAGTCCCAACCTGGAGAAATGCCCTCCACGCCGCCATTGTCCTCCCAGAGAGAGGAAAAGCAGTTTGCTAAATCTCCCACACATCCTTCACCGAGCCCAAACCCTGCCAGTATACCGATGGAAGACGCGCGAGAATTTCTTCGCGCTCAGCTGGAAATGGCGCAAGCCAAAGATACGCGTCTTCCCGGGAAGTTTTACAGCCATGCAGCTGCCTTGTTGGAAAGCTGCGAAACCTGGGAGGAGTTCGTGGCAAGCATCAGCTTCAGAGCGTTGCAGCAAAATAAGGTTTTGCCAGATGGTGAACAAGGAGAGATGAACAGCGCCATCAACACAATCAAGCAGAGGTTTATACGAGCGAAAAAAAAGTATGTGGAGCAGTCCACGCAACCAGGAGGAGTGCGCGCAGCTTCATCATCGATGCCTTCGCCTCGGTCCCCTCCAACACCTCGCGATTCGTCTATTGAAGACGCACGGAAGAAGATCGAGTCGTTCAAAGCCAAGGACATGCGCCTTCCAGGAAAGTTCTACAGCCATGTGAGCGATTTGCTGGGAAGCTGCAGTAACATTTCAGACTTGATGGGAAGGTTGAAATACCGACAGTTGCAGCGAGACGAGATATTGCCAGGTGGGGATCAGGATGCCATGAAAAAGGCCATTGAGGCTCTGAAAGCGAGACTCAACCGGGCGATACAAGGTTCGTCTGGTCAGGTCGACGAAGCACAGAGTCGTGTTCCTGCCACATCGATCTCGTCCCAGCAAGCCAACGTCCCGTCTCCGGTTCCTGCACCAAGTGCAACACCGCATATTCGTTCTACCTCAGCAACCTCGTCTAATCAAGCCAACGTCCCGTCTCCGGTTCCTGCACCTGCGACTCCATCAACACCACCGCGCAACTCACGCTCGCCGAGCCAACAGTCGAATGACATTCCAATCGAGGCCGTGCGCGCTGCTGTCCTTGCACAGCTCGCGGAATTCAAAGGCAAAAACACACATCTGCCAGAGAGATTCTATTCATTTGCAAAGGAAAAACTGGAATTGTCTACCACATTGGCAGAGTTCGTAAGTGCCACGAGTTTTCGAACTTTGCAGAAAGCTGGCATCTTGCCGAGCGGGGAACAGGAGGATATGAGAAAAGCCATCAATGCGCTCAAGCAGAGGTTTAACCGAGCTGTGAAAGACGATTCTCCTCTCAAGCATGCGCAAAGTGCAACACCGCGTGGTGTTCCTGCCACACCGACCTCATCTCATCAAGCCAACGTCTCGTCTCCGGTTCCTGCACCTGCGACTCCAACAACACCACCGCACAGCTCACGCTCGCCGCGCCAACAGTCGAGTGTCATTCCAATCGAGGCCGTGCGCGCTGCTGTCCTTACACAGCTCGCGGAATTCAAAGGCAAAAACACACATCTGCCAGAGAGATTCTATACTTACGCAAAGGAGACACTCCAAACATCTACCACATTGGCAGAGTTCGTGAGTGCCACGAGTTTTCGAACTCTGCAGAACGCTGGCATCTTACCGAACGGTGAACAGGAGAATATGAAAAAAGCCATCAATGCACTCAAGGGGAGATTTAACAAGGTGACACGTGAATACGTACCATGAAAGGTGTGCGCAAAGTGGAATCGCATGAGAATAAGCCTCAGTAAACTCGTCCCAGCAAGGCAACGTCCCGACCCCAGCTTCTGTAGACCGAGGGGCAAAAACATCGACAGCGGGCGAGCCGATAACTGAGCGCACATCAAGACCGCAGTCTGCAACTTCTTCTCGAGCAGATCAGCGGCATGCGGACCAACCCCCTTCGCCGAGCCAGAAGCCTGGAGAGCTTCCAATGCGTCAAGTTCAAGACACCATTCGTCCACTGCTCGAAGACCAAGACCCGCGGCTGCCACCTAGGTTCTATGATCATGCACGAACTCTATTGCAGACGTGTACGACTTACGGGGAGTTCAAAAGATCTCTTGGTCTTTCTTCTTTGCAGCGAGCGGGGATCCTGCAACCCTCAGACGGCGTTGAAGCGGAGTTGAAAAGGGCCATCAGCACTTTTAAGCAGAAGCTTGATCGAGCGGTCACCGGAAGGAAGAACTGACTGACTTTGAGCTGAGAGTGGACTTACAAAAGAATCAATGAAAGAATTTACAAATGATTGACTGTGAGAGCGCATTTGCAGTGTTGCAAACGGACTGCAAAGCAGAAAGCAGAGGCGATACCCTGCGGGCTGATATTGCATCGTGACCAGAATTGCGTGAATTTGGCGAGCTATTTGCTGTGAATTCTAATTTGCAAAAGCTGATCTGTCGATTCCTTTAGTGCGATAAGTACCCAAACGCAAGTCCCAGCGACGATAATAATCATTACCTTATCTAATGCTCGATGAGCAAGGACTTGTAGGTCAAGTCCATTTGCACAACTCTCGTTGATGCTACTGGTGAAAGAATCTATAGAACGAAGGTGATTCCATGTCTGCGGTTGCTTCTTATCGACGGCGTTGCTTACGAGCTTGCAACTCTTACATTTCAGTCCTTGCACATCTCTCGCGTCGACTTTTCTTACTTCCGCAATCAATCCATAGCTGCGGAGGACAGCGAAGTTCCATTTTGGGAATAGCGAAGTCGCATGCTTGACATCGTCGCGAGTGATGAGAAGCAAAAGAATACAAAGGCTGCGAGCTGTTCAAATGTGCCAAGATTTTTTTCACGCACTCGCACCGGTACTTATCAAGCTAAACTCAAGATGACATCGGTTGGTACACACAGAGATGGCCTACACACATATATTCAATACTTTTACTGTTTTCCGCCAACTCGCAAATGTCCACATCTCTTGCTTTCGATTCCGCTTTCACTTCTTCTTTTGCTTCGCTCTTCTCTGTCACTGTCACTGCTGCACAGATTGACAACGTCTTGATCATCTTCAATCAATCCTTCTCCGCTTTCTAGTATGCTTCTCGTCCTCATCGTTGTCGTTCTTCTTCTCTGCTGACTTGACGTTGCTCTCACTCTCGTTCTTGTCACCTGATCTGCTCGATGCGTCTGAGCTCGTGCCCGACGTCTCTACTGCTGCCGACCTCTTCTCGGCTTCCTTAGCATCCGCTTCCTTTGTTTCAGCTGCTTCAGAAGGCTTCGTGGCATCCTCTTGCAAGCCAGTGACCTTGCTGATTGACCATACAAGAGATTCTACCTCGTCTGGCTCGCCCCCCTTCAACATTTTAACATACAATGCATCGCCACTCCACGATATCCCGAAACGCCCCTTCCACGTGCTCATGTTCTCCATCTCTTTTTCCAATACACAAGGAATCATACTCGCTGGCTTTAAGCGCTTTAGAGCATAACAGAACTCGTCACGACAGTTGTCAGACTTCGTCCTCGGCTCATTGACCTTCCTCATGTACTCTCGGGTCACGAAGACCACAAAAGCTTTGGAACGGTCAATTCCATCCGCCATCGACTTGAGAATCTCTGTGCCAATATTTTCCCCATCGAGCCAACAGCGGATTCCGCGCTTTTCGAGTGCGGCCGCCACAGCTTCCACCTTGTTGTGCACCTCGTCGTTCTCACCCCAGTTGTGAGATAAGAAGACATCGAAAGGCTTGGCATCGCTTGTGACAGACAAATGCAGGCCCCGCGCGGCCTCGCAATCCTCCACAAACGGCGAGAAACGTTCCAAAGGAAGTCGCTTTCCCCTTTGCAGCGATGAAACTTCTCTCGTTGAAGCAGCCATAAAAGCATCGATAGAAGCACACGATTCTTTGCTATCGGAGCCATCAGAGCTGAGAAAGAGTTTCGGTCCAAGATTTCCCCTCATGAAAGACGAGTCGATGCGCTCAAGACATTTCTGGAGAATCTCAACGCGACTCTTCAGACTCTTGTCCGCGGGAGTCTCAAAGTGAAGCATGATCCGCCTGCCACTCGTTTCCAGAATCACGCTCACATTGTCAAAGGCAATACTCGCAAAGTTCGAGAATACGACATCATTTCTCACGCCCACGAGGCCCGGCAAACTCTGGATGAGACTGGCAACGAAGCGTTGAAACACACCTTTGGGAAGAACCTTGAACTCGATAAAAGCCAAAGCGTGTTGCTTGCCCAGGCCGCAAAGTGCCTCTGTCCTGACGTCGTCCTTCACTGGTTGCAAAAGGCTCGGTATCAGAAGTGCGCCCTCCTTGTCGACGATATCACCCTTCTTGTCAATATCGTCGATCCATGGACTCGGGCATGCCAACAGCATTGCGTGCATAAGCTCAACAAGGTAATCGACACGTTGTCCTCGCCATAGCCACTCCAGTAGTTGTCGACTGGCAACTCCACGCTCTGACCAGGCATCGAGCGCAACTCTTAGGGCCCTCGGCAGTTTTTCTTGATACAAAAGCTTCTTTTTGTGCCTTTTCATGTGATTCATGCCCGGGTCGCAAATGACACGCGATAGGTTTTTCAATAGCCACTGCGGCCGAATCACAACAGTCTGTCGCAGCACGTCATGCTGGCCTGTCGTCAGGTGCACAAGCACGCCGAGTTCGTGCATGTACTTGAGCATCTCCGGGACATCCACTTCCGGAACGCGGCACTCTTTGGTTGCCAGTTCCTTTACCACCCGCAGCGACAAGTAATCCTCGTCTTGCGCGAGCAGCTTTTCCAAGCAGTAGGACCACCGTAATGGTACCTTCTTCTTGACAAAATCTTTGTCGGCAACAGCCTTTGAAAGCGATTCGCGAAGCGACATGACTCGATTGCGCTTGTCATCCCGATCGGTGTTGTCGATCGGGAAAAACCAGAGCCGTGCTTCGTCATTCAGCAGCACAACGGGCTTTGCGCCGCAAGGTCTCAGCACCCCCGTCTCTAAGGAGTCTTCGATCTCCTCGTGATCCTCGGAATCCGGTACCTGGTCCAAATATGTCCCCACGATGGCGATGTTGGCATCCGGTGCGTGCAGACGGATGGAGTCGATCCAAAAGCGAAGCGTCTCCAAGGAATCCTCTTGCGAGGCAAGCTTGGCGTACTCTTTCTCGTCGAGCTTTTCTTTGAAGCGCTCCTTGCCAAGCACCTCGCGCATGTCGAAAACCAGCATGTAGACGCCATATTGCGTCAAGAACAGATGGTGCATGGCGTAGAAGACTTCCTGCCCACCGTAATCCCAAATCATGAAGCTGATCTCGTCATCTAGATTGCTGGCTTTCTCCTTTGCATAATGATGAGTTGAAGTGACGGCTTTGGCAATATCCTTTTGGTCAAATGATTGGTTCGATGCACTACTCGAGGTAGACACATTGCCAGGAGGTCGAGGGGTCTGCACTACATCATCCGACAAATGTAGGTGGGAATACTCGGCAACGTCCTGCAGACGGTACTTGCATTTTGCAAATTGCTCGCCAAGATCAGCGTTGCTGACATGATTGCGTTCTTCCCAGTCACGCGTGCGCAACAACTTGAGGTCAACTCCGATTGTTGAGTCATGATCGGGATTGTAAGGTTGACCTAAAAGCGAGCGAATCGTCGAAGTCTTGCCTGCGGCGCCCTTGCCCACGATCATGAGTTTGACGCGACCCCAACGCACCTTTGCGTCAGCTAGAAGTGCCTTATATGCGAATTTGGTGGAATCTCTTAACTCTTCCTGCACGAGCTTAACTTGGGTCGCAATACGAGCGAGTATGCCTGGTGAGATACGACTTGAATGCACACTCTTCAGGCTGTTTTATATGCACATGGTGAGCGTTCAGTTGTCACGTTTTCCTTCGACTATCACTTTTTCTGAACGCACCCTAATTTTTGAAGGCTGCTATTTCTTTCTAGCGCAGTCGCTAGAGCTTCCGCTCCCGCGTCGCCAATCCTGTTTCCGCTCAAGCTTTGAGATGACATATAGCGAATGTCAGTGGGGTACTGGCCTGCCCGTGCCGAGTCTTTCTGCAACGTACTCAAGATAATTCAGCAGCGACTTATTATCTTCAAGAGCCTCTGCAAGCGCCTTTGCGCCATCATCGCCGATGTTGTTTTTCCAAAGCCTGCGCTCATACAATATGGACAGTATCGTGAACGAGAACGTGCATGATGCAGTTTTCCAATGATAGACGGCAGCGTTGTGCATCCGTTCAGTGCGATACGTTTTTGATAAGATGCTTGCTGGTCAGTCGTTTTTCATCTTTGCGGACAGTCTCTCTTTGCTCGCTGTCACTTACTCCAGCTTCTGTAGCGTTTTGTTTTTCGTGAGTGCATCCGCGAGCGCCTTTGCGCCAATATCGTCAATGTTGTTATGCCGAAGCCTGCGCTCATACAATATGACCAGTGGCGTGAAAGAATCAAACATGCAGAGCATAGCGTACAAACGATTGCAGACAGCGTTATACATACGTTTCGTGCGATAAGAGTATTGTCACGTTCTTGCTGGTCAGTCGTTCCTGCTTCTTGCGCGCAATCCTTCTTTCCTCATGATCACTTACTCTAGCGTCTGCAGCGACGAATTCTTTGCAAGTGCCTTTGCCAGCGCTTTGGCGCCTTCGGCGCCGACATTGTTATAAGTAAGCCTACAACCATGCGATGAAGACAATGTGATAAATAAATGTGCAAAGCGCAGTGTCAGAATAATTCACAACAGCGTTGTGCATGGGTTTTGTAAATAAGATTTATCGCGACGTGTGCTTGCTGTTCAGTCGTTCTTGCTCCTTGCACATAGTATCTCTTTCCTCATTGTCACTTACCACAGCATTAGCAGCGACTTGTTCTCTTCAAGCGCATCTGCTAGCGCCTTTGCGCCATCTGGACCGATTTTATTAGAACCTAGCCTGCGCTTGTGCATCAATGACAATGTTGCAAACCGAACCGTGCACGGCGAAGTGTAAAAACCATTGACGACAATGTTTGACGCGAAAAGATTATTGCAATATGCTCGCTGATCAGCCATTCTTATTCTTTGCGCACGATTTTTCTACCCTCACTGTTACCTACCAGAGCGTCTGCAGCGACGAATTTGTTGCGAGCGCCTTGGCCAGATGCTTCACGCCATTATCGCCAAGATTCATATCCCCGAGACTGAGCTTGTGCATGATGGACAGTGTTATAAAACAAAGGTGTATAGCGCAGTGCAGGAACCATTGACGGCAGCGTTGTGCGTCCATTTGTAGTGATAAGTTCATCCCAACGGTCTGCTGGTCAGTCCTTATTGATCCTTGCTCATGGTTCATCTTTAATCGCTGTCACTTACTCTAGCTCTCGGGGCAATTCATCCTTTGCAAGCATATCTGCTAGCTTTTTTGCGCCATCCAAGCTGATTTCAGTTCCTCCGAAACTGCGCTCGAACATCATGAACAATGTGGTGGAAAAATGCAGAGTCGTGGAAAGTCACCAAAGAAGATGACATAGGTAACACGGCCATACAATTTTTGAAACGTTGCGTTGTAACGCGCATGACGGTCAGCGAATCTCACTTCCTGTGTCTTTGTGCCGTTGTTGACGTACCATAGCTGCTTGGCGTCTTTAGGCATTAATTTGATCGCGTCCTCAACTCCTTTCGCGTCCATGATCTCCATCGCTTGCCTCTGCGTATTAGTAGAGCGAGGTGACGTCAGAGAGCAAAGACGTATTTTGTCTGACGTGTTAGTGTACCCTTCGGATGACTACAAGGGTTGCAAAGCACGCGGGGGAAACAAGTGAAAAGCTGCAAAGAGGTGGAGTCTTTCTCGACCACGACGCCTAGAAGTCTTCGACTCTGCTTGCGACCGGGTGTGCTACGTGTTCGTAGAGCGCGAGCAAAAACGCCGCCTCACCGCCGTCTGGCGCGGCGAGCATACAGCGAGATGGGCAAGCAGGTCCCAGGAGCACGTGCAGCACGCCGACGACTCGCGATTGGCGATTTTTGCTGTTGATTGATTGCCCGTTTGTTTGCAACGAACTTCAAATTGCGTATTGCAGACCGCGGCAAAGATCCAAAAATAGCCCCATCAGGAAATTTTTCAGCCTTTCCCTTCATCGCTTGCTCGCAATCACCATCCACAATGAAATTTTTTACAAACTTCGTCAGCGTCTTGCCGAGGTTTCATCGCGTCAACCCGACGCCACCATGACTCGATCACGACTGGCCGACTTTGTGTTTCCCACGGCTGCTGCACCTGCAACCAACTTCAACCAGCTGTTAAGTTACTCCACTGCTCCTGTGTCCATTCTTTTATACCCATATTTCACCTACTCATAGTCGTAGAGACGGTGATTTTATACCCACCCAGTAGTATCAAAAATTGTGTCACGTCGACTTCGCCGCGGCTTTGCTTGCGAGCAAACGCGAACCGCCATGGCGAGCGAGGACGCGGTAGCCCAGAGGGAGAGCTTCGACCGGCCACTTGTGCTCGTGCTTAACGCAGACTCGGCGACGAGTTTCGAAGAAGAGGTCGAGAACAGTCCAGAGGCTCTAAGAGTGCTGCAAAACGACGTACGAGTTGAGGCGCTCCCGCAACTTTTACGAGTATGGTGGATTCCTGACGCGGAAGACGGCGATCTGCCGAATTTTGGGTTGGACAATGTTGCTGGTCTCAGACACGTATACCCGCAAGGACAAGGACTTGATCTCTTTGCTCTTTGCCTTTGGATTATCATTCGAGACACACCCGGTGATCTACTTCGCGTACGTCAAGATGGGCAGAGTGCAGAGATTGTCGCATCTGAGCGTACCAAGGACATTGTGGAGACTCTTAGGGACCTTGTGTCGAGAACAGCTTCTCGATCCGTAGAATCATTGAGAGTCTCGCACGAAAATGAGGCAGAGTGTGAAACTTCTTTGATTGAGTTTGACGAGTCCGAGGATCTGCCAGCTCAGCTTCGAGCAGAACTGAAAAGGACTAGTGCTCCGCATATTCGTGTCATACTCCTTCGCGATTTAGTCGGCGATACCTCGCAATGTGTTCTTCTCGTGTTCACATTACCTGAAACAGCTCGAACTATTCGTGGTCTTCTCGAATCGAGTCAAAAAATCTCAGACTTGGTGGACATTGCTGAAGAAGCTGGTGACGAGACAGAATTCGGGGGCAACATATCCGATGGCAACGTAACTTCATATTGGCTTGTAGAAATCGTCTTCATCGTATACAGCTCAAACGAAGAAGTGAATGGCCAAGAAGGAACCATCGAGCTCATCAGACCTTGCTTCGAGATCGAGCTGGAATGGCGTCAGACGTTCGCAAAGTCGCTGCTCACCTCCGCAGGCGCACACGCAGAGAGAGCTTGGGAACAAGTGACTCGCGAGATTGCAAGCTTTGGCTTGTCTCTTGCACAAGACTTTCGCGATCATATCTCAATGAAGCTTGACGAAGAACGTGACAACGAGCTTGACGTCAAAGAAAAACCGGCGCTGATGCGTGCCAAGCTGCACGTCGAGAGCGATGCCTTTCAGGAGCAGAGCCTGCTTCGCAAGTGGGTCGGCACGCCACAGCCTGATGTTGCGCATCCTGAGCAACGCGAGATCGCCGAAGAAGTCTTTCGCAGGGCTGAGCTGGCCCTCTTTGGTCATTCAGACGCAGACTGGACGTCCAAGTTCGACAGCATTTCTTTCGTCGTGCTTACACCAAACTTTAACTCCCTGCAGTCCCAGACTGCAGACAGAGTCGCACGCGCAAAGCTCGAGGGCGGACGCGTGCTCAAGCACACCAAGGTACCGCATGCGGCTATGAACGCGCACCGAGAGTGGATGGAAGAGGAGGCCAAGAACCCAAAGACTCTCTTTGTCATCATCGCCGACGATTGTCACTTTGCGCCGACGAAATATGGCGCACACGACTGGCTTCTTAATAACCCAGCGCTGAGTGGTGAGAATGTGCTTCGCTTGCTTGTCTCTGCAACGCCGCAGAACGTACTTTCTGAGACTTCACGAATCGCCGACAAGAACATCGTTCAGTGGTTCAAGCCCGCCTCGATGTACCGCAGCATGGACTACTACGTCGAGACGGCGACGTGGGCGGTACCAAGTTACGTACGGCCGCTGAGACTCGCGGTCAATGGGAAGATTTATGATGTGGACCCGCGTGTGACCACGTATGAAGATTGCACATACCGGTATCCGATGCACGACTACAGAGCGTTCTGCAGTGTCTTCAATCGCAGGGTGCACAAGGAGCTGGGCCCAAGCTTGGCAAGTGAGCTGATTTCGGTTCAAGGTGGCAAGGAGAGCTTGTTGCTGGTCGTTCCTCATGATGTTGACCTCAACTTTGACCAGAACTTCGACGATAGGGGTCTTCTATGCTGGCTCGGTTTCTGGCTCGATCGTGCACGCATCAACTCGGCACGACAACTTGCACTGGAAGGACAACGACAGCCAAAATACAGAGTTGGTGCATCGAGTATCCCACTCTTTTGCGACACATCCGGCAACAATCATGTTGTGGACTGTCTTCCACGTCGACGTCAGCGTGTACTCAAAGATGAGGCCTTTGATATCGTACGTGGACTCGCAAACAGGTCGTTTGGCAAGCGAGGACATCAAAAGCGTAAGCAAAAGGGAATCAAGGTGGCCGAATCAACTCCTCTCTATGATGGTCACATCATCATGGCAGACTACCTTCTCTCGCTCACATATCTTGCGGTGTATCGGGTTGACCATGGCAATCTCTGGGTGAAGGACGACCGCGACGATATTTTTGCACCCCTAGAGGACAATGATGTGAGGCGACTTGCCCTTGACGATGAGATGCTCAAGGCCTTTGCTCTTCACCTTGGCTTTGCAGATAGAGTATGGCCAGGTGTTGTCCACGAAACAGACAAAGAAGTGGGGCGTTTCGAGATCGCTGATGGCGTTGAAGAAGCCTCCGTTCAACACCTTCTCAAGGTTCTTCTCGAGGCGACCGTAAGATCAGCATGGTCTGAATTGAGCAACCTGGACGTGGCCGAATGGAAGACCCTGATGAGTCGGTTCAACACAGAATGGGTCGAAGAAGCAAAGAGTCTTGCAATAGCAGAAAATCCTGATACGCCTGCGCATTGGCGATTCGCTTGGCAGTATATCATCTCTGAGAAACTGGAACGCAACCGCGAAGATCGCACGGAATCGCAAAGCAACACATCCCAGTCGTGGTACAACGAGACCGATCGTCTCTTGCACGACCTGCTCGACGTCCATCCCAAGTACAGAACAGGACGCATGGCTGTCATTCGCGTCTACGAGACGGACGAGAACCTCTCGATAGAAGACTGTCTCCGTAGTGCACTGAAAAAGCTAGGGCTCACCAGTGACGACCATGGCGGCCTTCTCAGCGTTGTTGCAGATGTTGGTGGCAGCGATGGGAAGAAGCGAATGTTTGGAGGCCAGGAGGTGCAAAAGGTTGCTCAACGCGCGACAAATCTTTTCACCCAGATCGAGCCATGGACACTGACACGCGACCTGCGGCATCCTTCCAAGCAGGACGTGGCGAGAACTGAGCGCGAGACCATTGTTGACCGCGTGAATAAGTCTTTTGCTGAGGCAAAAGCACAGGAGGCTGAGGCACGAGCACAGGAGGCTGAGGCATGGAAACATCTCAGAGAAGGATCTCGTCCTTTACCTTCTAAAGCTGTCCAGAAAACAGCCAAGTACGAGGACCTGGAGAACTTGCCCACCATCGTGATCATGTGCGAGAAGGGGCGCTTGGGTGACACCTTTCCGCACTCATTTCGCTTCCTTGACATCCGTCTGCGCTCATCAAAGGTGCACTCGACGTTTGTGCAAGAGTTCGGTCGCGTCTGCCGCTATCCGGGCCTTGACTCCAGCAGTGCAGTCACCTTTGAGGTCTCTGAGGAAGAGGAGGGCTGGACGGCGCTTGAACAACAGCTCGAGCGATTCTTCAAGGATCCTGAAGTGAGAAGGTATTTTGCCAAAGGCGGGAGCTATGCCGTTATGGACCCGGGCAATGAGGTGCGTTTTCACGCCGATTCAGAGCTGCAGCTCAAGTCCGGTTTCCAGAAGGCCTGGGATAAACGCGATTATGGACGGGCGCGATTCGGCACGTGGACAGTGAAGCGCTACGTACATGTGCTCCCGACGGTGCTGATGAACGCAAAGAGATACAACGCGCAGCTGCAAAAGGCAATCGAGCACAAGTATCGTGATGCGGAAGGACTTCAGCGCATTGATCAGTGCATTCCTGGTCCACTTGATCTGTACTTGTCTTCTGGGCCGAGACGCGCTGCCGCAGCATCCCGTCCTCGAGTCGAAACCATTGAAGAAGAGAAAGTCGTCATCAATCCGATGCATGGCATTGATGCTTACCGATCAAGAAGTGCACAAACGAGTTGGCAAGCTACTCACTACGACAGCGGGCACAGTGGTGGCTTTGATCCACGTCGTCTCTTGCTCATGGCGCAGTGTCAGCAGGGCAAGACCGGGACATATCTACATTTCCTGCGTTTGCTCAAGGAGCGCGTGGAGATTGCGATTCCAACGCCTCCTGATGCGCTTCCGCTGGTTGCGCGGGCAGAGTGGACTCTGCCGCACTGGAGGAACCTCATTGTCAGCGCTCAATCGCCCGGCTTTCCAGCACTTAGAAGCTCCTACGCGATGCCTAATAAGGGCCAATACCACGCAAGTGTTTTGCAACAACGCACGCTTGCACTCATCATTGCGAGTGAGAATGGATCTGGCTGGTACAAGGCATATCGCGACTACTTGGTTGACGAAGATGGCGAGGCTATTGTCTCGAGGGCGGGTCTTGACAAGATTGAAGAGCTCGATAAGACAGTCGAAGAGCTCGGTGCTCCTTTTGATGGTTCTCGGTGTACGAACTTTCAACTCGCATTCGACTGTATCGACTTTGACGGTCGATTTTCTTCCAGAGAAGGAGATACTCCCGCAAAATCGTTTCTCCAAAACGACACGGCTCAGCTTCGTGACATTTTGGACAAGCATGAAAAAAAAACAGGCACATCGTTGGGACATCGAGTACGCATTGCACGTGAGCACGTTCAACGTCAGCTCTGGGATGCCGGGTCTCGACGCGGACGCATGGATCAGCCTAAAGACGGCGAGGCTGACAGGTTTACGCAGTCGATAAAAGCAGCGAATGCTTATGAGAGCGTCGCTGCTCGATCCACATCATCAGGCTTTACCGATAAGTACCACCGCAAGCAGTACGTGGTCAAGGATGTCAAGCTTGTAGACGAGGGTGTCTGCTTGTCTGCACCCTATGCTGGTTTCCATGGCCTGAACCTCGAAGAGGATGGTCGCAACATGCAGATCAATGTCGGGCATCGCAAGCTCCTCAACGTGAGTCCGTCCTCGGAGACGCGAACCATGAGAACGTTGGATGATGCCACATCCGTTCGTTGGGTGTTCGTGCCCTCGTACAACCGTGCTGGCATTGCGCTCGTGGACTACGAAAAGGCGATACCCAGAGACGATAGCAGCAAGCCAACTGTCGTGTGCCTCGTGGTCCGGAGTGGCAAGCAATTCGATGACTACGTAGCGGCGTATGGATCCGCTCATCTTATTCTCGGTCTTCCGGAATCGATGGCGTCCAAGACTTCGGAAGGATCTCGTGTGTATGCAGATCGAGGTGGCATCGGATATGCTCGGCTGTTCATCCAGCTTGCGGCGCATCAGCTCGGCCTTCCCTGGGTCTGGATCCTCGACGACAACGTCGATGTGTGCTATGAGCGGAAGCTTGAGGACAAAGTCCCGACACATGCACTGAGTGCTCACCCAGATGCGTGCACTTTCTCAACGGTTATGACAGGCGTCGAGAGTATTGTGCACAACGAGGATGAAGAACACACCGAAGCACACCAGCAGAAACGCATGAAGAAGTGGAAGCCCAATGGGCCCGTGCTTCGGAAAAGGCCAGCTCCTGAAGCGAGCAATCGAAATGTACGTTCCAAAGGGGAGCTGACAGGAGGTGCAAATCAGTACGGACTGATTGGGATCCGTCGTGACCCCCGGGCCCGCCAAACAGAGTCCGTGCATCCGTTCATGGTCACGTATTCGGTGTACTCGTTCGTCTACCTGAATGTCACGAGCACAGTGAACGCCGGAGTCTTTTTCCCGGTCAAGACGTTTTGGGAAGACGTGGAGTTCAATCACCTGGTTGATGAGGCTGGCTTGGTCTGCCTCAAGGTGAATCGCTTCTTTCATCACAAGAAGAACCTCAAGCTGAGTGCGAGAAAGATCAGGGAGCGGGCTGCTGCGTTGACGCCATGCTTTACGGACCTTTCGGAGGCGCTGGATCATTTTGGCAAATTGAAGGGGGGGTTGAGGCCGGCGCCACTCTGGTCGAAGACGATGCCAACGTTTTTCGAGCAAAATAAACTATGGGCTGCGGAGTTCTGGGATCGAATCTCTGGTGAGGCTGGTGTGACGCCCTCAAATGCGTTGCTAACGTGCTTTTTGGAGGTCTCCCGGGATGATGCATATAATCGAATCGTGGTGCGAACGTCTGGAGAACTGTCGAATCTGCTGCTCATAGTCCGCGATGACGACATCGATGCGTTTCCTGAGATTGGCGATGCAGACGATGGTATCAATCTCTTGCGCGGAAATAGACAGCTTAAGATTTATCGCAAGTCGCGAGTTCAGAATCCATTCCCGATGCAACTTTTCGTTGTTGGGGCCAACGCTGATCTGCCTTCCTCTTCACTTTTAGAGGCACCGGGGGGCAGATCTCACATGGAAGCACCTGTATCCCCTGCCCTCAATACCGAGCACTCCGAAGGTCTGAAACCGCACGCCCCGAACAGGCTACCACCGGGAAGCGTTAGTGAAAAAGTGACAAAGCGAGAAAGCGGAACGAAAGTCAACCCGACTCTTAAGAAGCCAAAACCTAGTCTCGGTGAACACGGCGTTCCCGAAAACGAGAAGCGAGATAACAACACGAGCAGCTCGTCCACTGACGGAAATACGAAACGAAAGACTGACTTGAGTTCGGATAGCACATCCTCCAAGAAGTCACGGAAGACTGGCCCTGGTGATCGTCCTCAAGCATCGCAAGGAACGCAAGAGTCAGGCTCCGAAAACTCGCAAGCCTCTCGTGATCAGGCTGCCCATGAGTCCCAACCTAGAGAAATGCCCTCCATGCCGTCATTGTCCTCCCAGAGAGAGGAAAAACACTTTTCTCAATCTCCCACACATCCTTCACCGAGCCCAAACCCTGCCAGTATACCGATGGAAGACGCGCGAGAGTTTCTTCGCGCTCAGCTGGAAATGGCGCAAGCCAAAGATACCCGTCTTCCCGGGAAGTTTTACAGCCATACTGCTGACTTATTGGAAAGCTGCGAAACCTGGGAGGATTTCGTGGCCAGCATCAGCTTCAGAGCGTTGCAGCAAAATAAGGTTTTGCTAGATGGTGAACAAGAAGAGATGAAGAAAGGAATCAATGCAATCAAGGTGAGGCTTATACGAGCGAAACGAGATTACGTGGAGCAGTCCACGCAACCAGGAGGAGTGCGCGCAGCTTCGTCATCGATGCCTTTGCCTCAGTCCCCTCCAACACCTCGCGATTCGTCTATTGAAGACGCACGGAAGAAGATCGAATTGTTCAAAGCCAAGGACATGCGCCTTCCAGGAAAGTTCTACAGCCATGTGAGCGATTTGCTGGGAAGCTGCAGTGACATTTCAGACTTGATGGGAAGGTTGAAATACCGACAGCTGGAGCGAGACGAGATATTGCCAGGTGGGAAGCAGGATGCCATGAAAAAGGCCATTGAGGCTCTGAAAGCAAGACTAAACCGGGCGATGCAAGGTTTCTCTGGTCAGGTCGACGAAGCACAGAGTCGTGTTCCTGCCACATCGATCTTGTCCCAGCAAGCCAACGTCCCGTCTCCGGTTCCTGCACCTGCGACTCCATCAACACCACCGCACAACTCACGCTCGCCGCGCCAACAGTCGAATGACATTTCAATCGAGGCCGTGCGCGCTGCTGTCCTTGCACAGCTCGCGGAATTCAAAGGCAAAAACACACATCTGCCAGAGAGATTCTATACTTACGCAAAGGAGAAACTGGAAACATCAACCACATTGGCAGAGTTCGTAAGTGCCACGAGTTTTCGAACTTTGCAGAAAGCTGGGATCTTACCGAGCGGTGAACAGGAGGATATGAAAAAAGCCATCAGTACACTCAAGCAGAGGTTTGTACGAGCGAAACAAGGTTACGTGGAGCAGTCCGCTCAGTCAGGAGAAGTGCGCGCAGCTTCATCATCAATGACCCCGTCTCGGCCTCGTCCGCCATTTCCCGATCCGTCCATTGAAGACGCACGAAAGAAGATCGAGTCGTATGAAGTCAAGCACATGCGCCTCCAAGGAAAGTTCTACAGACATGTGAGCGATTCGCTGGGAAGCTGCAGTAACATTTCTGACTTGACGGAAAGGTTGAAATACCGACAGTCGCAGCGAGACGAGACATTAGCAGGTGTGGATCAGGATACTTTGAAAAAAAGTATTGATGCTCTGAAAGCGAGTCTCAGGGCGAGACAAATTTTGTCTGGTCAGGTCGAAGAATCACAGAGTCTTGTTCCTGCCACATCGATCTCGTCCCAGCAAGCCAACGCCCCGGCTCCAACTCCTGCACCCGTGGCCCCATCAGCAATACCATACAACTCAAGCTCACCGGGGCGACCGTCGAAGGACATTCCAATCGAGGCCGTGCGCGTTGCTGTCCTTGCACAGCTCGCGGAATTCAAAGGCAAATACACACATCTGCCAGAGAGTTTCTATACTTATGCAATGAAGAAACTGGAAACATCGGCCACATTGGCAGAGTTCGTAAGTGCCACGAGTTTTCGAACTTTGCAGAAAGCTGGCATCTTACCGAGCGGTGAACAGGAGGATATGATTAAGGCCATCCATGCACTCAAGCAGAGGTTTAACCGATTTGTGAAAAGTAAATACCATGAAAGGCTTGCGCAGAGCCCAAAGTCACATGGAGAATAAGCCTCAGTAGACTCGTCTCAGCCAGCCAACGTCTCGGCCCCAGCTTCTGTAGACCGAGGAGCGAAAATATCGACAACGAGCGAGCATCTACCTGAGCGCACATCAAGACCGCAGTCTGCAACTTCTTCCCGAGCAGATCACCAGCATGCAATCGTACCCCCTTCGCCGAGCCAGAAACCTGGAGAGCTTCCAATGGATCAAGTTCAAGGCATCATTCGTCCACTGCTCGATGACCAAGACTCACGGCTGCCACCTAGGTTCTATGATCATGCAAGAACTCTATTGCAGATGTCTCCGATATATGGGAACTTCAAAAGATCGCTTGGTCTTTCTTCTTTGCAGCGAGCGGGAATTCTGCTGCCATCGGACGGTAACGAAGCGGAGTTGAAGCGGGCCATCAACTCTTTAAAGCAGAAGCTTGATCGAGCGGTCACCGGAAGGAAGAACTGATCGACTTTGAGCTGAGTGTGGATTTACAGAATATCGAAAGAATCAATGAAAGAATATACAAATGATTGACTGTGAGAGCGCATTTGCAGTGTTGCAGACTGTCTACGAAGCAGATATTGCCAGAACGGAGATTGATCGTTGTGTTCTCGTGCCTATTTGAGCCCATGTAAGAAGTCGGGTCATCGGCGTCTCTTTTCGGATGTGACTTAATCCTGTTACCTTGAAAACACAAATGGCTGCTCGATACGCGTGCCTTGCGATACCATGTTTGCAAGGATAACTGGTTGCGGATTTTTTTATTATCTTTGTCAAGATCGCAGCTTTCGAGCTGAGGTGTTTTGCTCGAGTAAGCATTTCCGATTTCCAGCCGATATCCAAGATCGAGATCAGTTCCTCACAATGGCTCTTGCAGCGCTCCGCTCTCGCAGCGCTCCACTCTCGCGGCGCTCCCAAAGCGCTCTCACTTCACGTTGCTGATGCGTCAATTTGCTTTTCCCCTTTTTTCCCTCTTTGCCGGGCGATAGACCAGAGTGCCAGCTAACTCCGCTGTAGCGGACGGCGGGCCGCGGCGAAGCGGCGAGCGGGCGGCGGGCGACGGCAAGTCGCTCAGCGGTGTGCTCCGCGCTGGGTCGCAGCAGCAGACGGCCTCGCGCGAAGCCAAGTTTGCAGAAGAGACAAGCCTTTACACGAAGAACTGGCGAGAATGGACGAACACGGGAGCTGCGCTCGCGGCAGCGGCGGCCGCGACGACGACGACGACGACGAGTCGGTTTCAAGCGTAAGAACGTACGATGGCCAAAAGGTTCCGGAAGCCGATGACGACTCGAATGAGCAGCATTCGACAAGAGATGGAGAAGACAGCGGTTTTCGTGCTTCGGCCGAGGAAGAGTACTCGAAGCACGGCCGGCGGGAGTTTCCCTCGAGCAAAACAATATCAAACCGGCGGCAAGCCACGCACATTGTCAAATTTGTTCAAGAGGCCTTTCAAGGTGCCTCACGACCTGGCGAACGCAAGGCTGCCGTCATCTTCGAATTTCAGCCCAAAGGCCGAGGGAGCAATTCCGTTTGCCCCGAACACGCGCCTGACAAGCCCATCAAAAAGAAGACCAAGACAAATTACTTTCTCGTTTCTCTTGAAGCGACGATGGAGCGCTTGTCGACTCCTGATTTTGCAGAAACAATCAATCGAGTGCTTCGAAATCGCGAGAGTCCCTTTTGTGTGACGGATTGTACACTGAGAAAGGACGCCGAGAAAAACTGCTATCGCGGTCGTCTGGAGATAACTGCACGCCATGACTCGTTTGACGCCCTATCAAAAATCTGGGATGAAAAAGCAGTATCGATTTCGCCAAAAGGCCTTTCGGCGTCTGAGCAAAAGGTCGAGCCAGTCCCATCACCTGCTCTGCGTTCCGTCAGCAGGTCAGAGTCTCCTCTTCCATCGCACGTCGTGGGTGGCAACGAGATGGGGCGCTTTGTAGATGATCAATCAAGCTGCGCGAATTCTCCTCGCCTTGCGCTCCGCTTTGCGTGTTCTACTGCAAAAGACGATGCAACAGCCCTCGCGTTGTCCATGATGCTCTGCAAAGCAAACGGCATCATCTCGCCTGCTGACCTGGGCGTGATTGAGACGCTTCGCTTCGTTCGTGAAAGGGGTTTTCTGAAGACTGCGACGTTTCTCGACTTTATGGCCCATTCGACCATTGCCAATGTGTGGCTCAACGAGCTCAGACTTCCGTGCAAAGCACTTGTCGACCTTTACACCTTGCAGGTGCGAACAGAAGGCGAAGCACAAAGTCTTTTTCGTCGTCTCAAGGTCGATACGCGTCGACCCTGGGACGTTGCTAGAGCCATCGCTGATGAAGTGGATAAAAGTTCTGCCCTTTTACGTGTCGAGCAACTCGCTGTTACAGTGGGGCGTGCTCGTACAGCAGTGCACGGCCAAAGAGAGCAGGGCCTACCGCTTGATCTGATTGAATTCATCTGCTTACAAAATCGATGCCGAGATCCTCTTTCCAAGTATATGTATACGAGGCAGCGTCTCGACGATTTCAAGACTTCCACGAGAAACGAGGATATTCGCAGCGACGACCGCTCCACGCTCGATCAGCTGGAGATCATTGCTATCGAGGCGCAAAAAAAGTCTCAGTGCACTGGTGCCGAGTGCATGGCGTTTTGGAAGCAGTACTTTTTGAGTCGTCACGGAATAGAGCAGCGCTCTTATATAGCGGCCGATGCTGATTTTGCGCAAGTTCAAGATGCTCGTCAGGTAGCCTTTGCTGCAGCCACTTCGCTGCAGGACAACACTTCTCTGGAAACTTCGCGCCAGAAAACGAAATCAGCAATGGATGACTTTGACCAGGTTGCAAAACGGCTGGGAATATCACAGACCAGCTTTATGGCGGTCCGTGCTTCAATGCGCAACGAGGACTTACGATCCTGCGTTCAAGCTGTCGAGGAGGCTTTCAATGCAGAGTTGGCGACTTGGTCTGCGCTGAGTCTCCTCTTGCAGAATTTTTATGACAAGGCCCGTCACTTTCTAGCTTGTGCGATTTCCTACTACGCTCGCGCAGCAACGCGCTGGGCAGACGTGGCGCAAGCAATTTCTGCATGCAAGAGCGGTCTTGAACAGTACGCGCTAGAAAAGGGGGCAACTGCAGCGAGCACGTTGACTCCGCATCAGGTTGTGCGAAAGCCTCTGATTTTGGTGCTGAATGCGAGGCGGTCGGCGAAAACCGCTCCTGAAGAGCAAAGATGGACCGCGGCGCTCCAGGGACTTCAAGACAAAGTGCGAATTGAGGCGCTGGAGCAGCTTCTTTGTGTATGGTGGACGCAAGGCACGACAGGGGCTGGCCTGCATGAACTCGACGGACTCCGGAAAAGGTACGATTCCGTAGATGGTCTGGAGCTCTTTGCGCTCTGCCTCGCCATTCTTGCACATGATCCGCAAAGTGCACTGCTGCACGAGCTTGCAGACTCCCGCGGCGCGGTCTTGCGCCCATCGGCGGAGAATCAATATATTGCAAAAGTACTTGAGGACCTCGCTGCGAAACGGATTTCCCCTGAAAATCGCACCATGCATTATCCATTGCGAGGAATGGTAAAGTCAATGCCTGAATTCGTGGAGCTCGAGGAATCATCCAATGATTTCTCACGCATGCTGGAAGCTAGCATCTTTGAAGACTTTGATTCTCGCGTTATTCTCGTTCGAAATGGCCAGGATGGAGGTGCCAGGGGTGTCGTGCTTGTACTCCGGGGAGAGGATGCGAAATGCGCTCGCAAGCTTTTGCAAACTCAAAGTAAACCGGAGACTGTCTCGGGTTCAATTACAGGCGGCAAGAGCGGCTCAGAGGCAAAGTGTGAGAAAAGCCTTGCACAAAACGACATTGACGAGCCGATTCGCAACGAGAAGCGACCACGCGACGAAAGCCGAAACTCTATTTTGGCTCTCACGAATGCGAGCGCGAGCAGTAAAGGGACGACAGCATTCCGAAATGAGCAAAAGCGTCCACGCGTGGAGAGTCATGCTGAAAGTGTGACTAGGACACGACCGGACATGGTGTCATCGACATCAGCATCGTCGTTGTCGGCATCACTGTCGGCGATGGCAGCAAAGTCAAGAGATGCAAGACATGTGAAAGAGGCTATAGTTGAGGCTGTGGCGGAGGGAGAAAGTGGGTCATCGCATGACACCGAGGTGGTGTTCATGAGTGAAGAGCCTGCGATTCGGATCCTCGATCTGCAAAATGATGCAGACTCGAGTTCATTGAAAGGTGTGAAATCTGGTGAATTGGAAAAGGAAGGAGTCACCTTGAACGTGCCGTCCAAGCCTGGTGATTCGTTATTACAGGACTTGAGAGGGATCATTTTGCATGAACTGTACGTCTATCAGCGAAAGGACGCTCGTCTGCCACCCGCCGTATTCGCTCACGCCAGGGAGATGATTCACACTTTGCGAACCTATGGAGAATTCAAAAAGGCAATCAAGTATCGAGCCCTCAAACGCGCTAATTTGCTAAAGGACGCAAAGACGGGTGAGGACGGGGTGAAGACATCAATTAATACGCTCAAGCATCGTCTGGATCAAAAAGTCACGAAACGAAAGTGATGTGAGCCGGATCGTTTCATCCTGTGCATTGAAAGAAAAGTCGCGTTGTGTCTTCATCGTTTCAGGGAGGAGAGGAGATTGACTGTTGGATCGAGGACGGCAGAAGGTGTTTCTCGTGCAAAAAATGACGTGAGCGCTCAGCTTTACTATCTATCTCTGTGTGTGCATGCGCGTCTGATGTTGTCGTGAATTGCAACATGTGGAGGAACCAATCAATACACAATGCAACGTGTCAAGTCTAATGAAAAGTAGAATCAACTTCTTTGCGTGTGAGTGTGTGTGTCTGCTGTCGTCAAGAGAAAGGGAAAAGATAAGGAAATAAGAAAAGAATCTTTGAAAAGGGGTAGGGTTGGTGTATACGTAGTCGTAGTAGTGGTAGTAAAAGGAAACAAATGGCGCACGGCAAGGTACCGTGAAAGAAGAGCAGAGGTGGTGTTCACACTTTTTAGGCCTGGCTGTGCATGTGCTGGATGAGCTCAGTGCACTTGGCCGAGTAGCCGGCCTCGTTGTCGTACCAGGAGATGACCTTGATGAAGCGCGGGGTGAGAGCGATACCGGCCTTGGCGTCAAAGATGGAGGTGCGGGTGTCACCAATAAAGTCCGAAGAGACAACCATCTCGTCCGTGTAGCCGAGCACGCCCTTCATGGGGCCCTCGGAGGCCTCCTTCATGGCGGCGCAAATGTCATCGTACGAGGCATCCTTGGCAAGGTTGACGGTAAGGTCGACCATGGAGACGTCGACGACGGGGACGCGCACCGACATGCCGGTGAGCTTGCCGTTGAGCTCAGGAATGACCTTGCCGACGGCCTTGGCGGCGCCGGTAGACGAAGGGATGAGGTTGCTAAAGGCAGCGCGGCCACCGCGCCAGTCCTTGCGCGAGGGCGAGTCGACGGTGGGCTGCGTGGCGGTGACGGCGTGGACAGTGTTCATGAGACCGGACTCGATGCCCCAGGTGTCGTTGAGGACCTTGGCCATCGGGGCCAGGCAGTTGGTGGTGCAGCTGGCGTTGGAGACGATCTCCTGGCCAGCGTACTCGGTGTGGTTGACACCCATGACGAACATGGGGGCATCATCGCTGGGAGCGCTGACGACAACCTTTTTGGCACCGGCCTTGAGGTGGGCGCTGGCGGTGTCAGTGTTCTTGAAGATACCAGTGGACTCGACAACGTAGTCGGCGCCGGTGGTGCCCCAAGCGCAGCTGGCCGGGTCCTTCTCGGTGGTCACAGCGACCTCCTCGCCGTTGATGACGAGTCCGTTGCCCTTGACCTGGATGTCTCCGTCGAAGCGGCCGTGGGGGGTGTCGTACTTGAGCATGTACGCCAGGTACTCGGTGTCCAGGAAGGGGTCGTTGATGGCAGCCACTTGGAACCCGGGGTTCTTCATGGCCGTGCGGAAGACCAGTCTTCCGATGCGGCCGAAGCCGTTGATTCCGATGCGGATGGGCGCGCTCATCTTGTCTGTCTCCTTGCCTTCGCTTTCGCTTCTGCTCTGGCTGCTGCTCTACGCGCGAAAAGGTCTTCCCTCTTGTATCTTTGGCGCTCGTGCGTTGCGGGTCTGCTTCGCCCGCCCCTGCTTCTCCGCGCAGGCCCGTGTATCCTCCTCGCCAAGTGGACTTTCCGCCCTCGCGCAAGTGGCCCATTCTCGCCGGGCCCTTTCCGCGGCGCCCATTCTCGTGTTGTCCCCTCCCGCGCACTTTCGCGCCCGCCGCCGCGCCCNCGCGCGCATAGCCCACTTGCGCCCGGCCGCGCCCTCGCTGGCCCGGTTCTTGTGGCGAGGGCCCCGGCCGCGCGTCGCCGCGCTTCGCCCATTTGTGGCCCGCGGATACTGCACTTGCGCCGCGCTTTTGCGCCACTTGTCCGCGCGCGCGCGGCCACTTGCGGGACGCAGGCCCGCGCGTCCCAGCGCCGCCTTGGACTTGTAGCTGGGCTGGGAAGCAGCGGTGGAAGGGGGGAAAGGGGGCCGGGCGGGGCCGCGGACAAGGGGGCAAAGGGGCAAGAGTGGGCGCAGGCAGGCGGGGAGAAAGGGATACGGGTTTAAGGAGCGTCGGAAATTGTCGGGCCTCGTCAGCGCGACGGTGCGTTCCCCGGGTTCACCGTCGGCGGCGTGGCCAGTGTCGAGCCGCGGCCACAAAGTTGTGTCATCGGGCTGGCGGCATGTGGCTGTCTGAGGCTGGTGGGTTTTTCATGTGACAGTGACGAGCAAGCCCTCCGAGAATGAGTTTTGTTTTGGCTTGGTTCGATGATGGCGATGATGGCGATGATCAAATGATCACAATGAAGGCAGAGTGGCAAATCTTTCCCCACTGCCAAGTTGTTGAGCACACAAGGAGTAGGCCTAGTGAGTGGGTGGTCCGAGCGGTCAGCTGCAGACGGTAGGATGATTTTATTGTTGTAGGCTTGGAATTTTAATGTTAATCGTGAGTCAGTGTCCTGGCTTCATCAAAAAGAGCCTAATCAGATTCACGCACACCTCTGATCCATTTCTTGTGGTCGAAATGCACTTGCCAATGCTTGAACCTTTTGGCATAAAAAAGACACATTATTTGACCGTGCGTACAGCTGCAGACGGCTGAGTACGAGCCTAGTTTTTATATGATTGACAACTGCATGAGTGACACACTGGAACTGTGGCATATTTCCGAGTGTGCATGTGTGGCATGGGAAGACATTTCTTCTTCTTTTGACGACAACCCATCTTTAAAAGCTGATGAGTAGCCTCTTGTTTTCATTCCCTTTTTGGGGGACGAGACGGCGAGCACAAGGGAATGTCTGAAAGCCTCGTCGACGCTTACGGCACCATCTTCGAGCCAGCTTAGCTCGATTTGGCCCTTAGTCCCTTGCTTGCGATCCGGACAACCCCGCAAGAGCTTCATCATTCAGGCCAGCCTCTGCTGCAGACGATGCTGCTGCTGCAGGCAACTGCAGACCGCAGACCGCAGCCGACAGCGACGTGCGAGCGGCTGCGGCAGGTTTCCAGAATGTCGGACGCGCCCTGCGACTCGCACGACAGTGACTCTGACTGCAAATGCAAGAGCTTCATGTTGTAGTGAGTAGCTTGTCAAGCAAGCTGCGACTCAAGTTTTCAGTTCTGCGTCCAGCGAACTGCCTCTCTACTTGGGTTCGTTAGCTTTCCTCTTTTAGCCCATACAACTGAGCAAACGCGGTCGCATCGCCGGCTAGCTGCAGCTGGCTTTACTCGCATCGTTTTCTCCTTTGCCCCCGTGTCATTTCTCTGCTGCAAGAGCTTCCCGGCTCGAGCGCTGCGCTTCGCGTCCGCACCGTCAACGATGTGCTAGCTTAGCTCATGGCGATCTGGCTGACCAAACTGACCCAACCCAGGCTGCTCGTCAGCGACTGCAAAAGAGAAAGCCCCGCGCAACAGCGCTCCGCCTGTAGCTCTGTAGGCGGAGCCAGCGCCTTGCATGCGTGCGTGCTTGCATGTTGCTGTTGCATGCGGTGCCGGCAGTGGCCACTACGAAAACACACGCAGTCGGTAAAATGCCACTGGCCACGCGTCGTGGAATCGCCTTCGCTGACACTTTTTTATGGGGGGGGGGGGTTACAGGCCCGCGACAGCGATACGATGAGGATGCAGCCGCCTGCAATGCCGCTGCGGCGAGATTGAGAGCGAGAGCTTGTCTTGTTCGGCATTGACGTCGAGTCTGCGAAGCACAGCAGGCGAGTCAGTCAGTTGCTGTCTCGATCTGAACCGAGAAATTGAGCAGCAGCAGTGCAGCTAGTAGAGAAGAATACTATACTGCATAGCACATGTGGAGAGTCAGAAGGTTGTTTATTGTTCGACGAGTCGCTGTGGCTCTGAGCCCGGTTTCGGCCCCGCTCTGAGCTACATCCGATTCATCCCAGCGCAGGGATGCCGAATGGCGATGAGCTTCTTTTCGCCGTCGAGCGTCCCCGCGATTACCATCAAGCAATAACAAGCACGCACGCACGCACGCACAACTGGCAGGCAAGCATCGGCAAGCACTGCACTGACAAGGCGGGTCTGAACTCACTCCGGGTAAAGCAACGCAAAGCAACGAGAGAGCTTCAACATGTATCGTGCGTCTCGCCAACCCTCGATCAAAGTCAAAGCAAACCCGCAACCCTCTTGGAGCAAAACCCAAACAAACATCCCGCCTCTAATAAAGAAAGAAACAAGCCCTTCTTTTCGCTCATAAAAGAGAAGAAGAAGAAGAAGAAGAACAACAACAACAACAACAACAAAGCAAGATGGGTGGCGTCAGCTGGGTCTCCCATGTGGGCAGCATCTTTATCATGGCCTGCGCCGTGATCTCCTTTGCGGGTGTGTGGTGGAACATTGACGACACGGAGTTTATTCACATTGTTGGCGATGATGCGCTCGACACGCAATGGGCTTACGGCGCAATGGTGAGCAGCGCCGTGGCGCTCGCCTTTTCGGTCCTGTCCGTGTGCCTCTCGTTCGCGGCGGACTTTGGCGACACCAAGGAGCTCTTTTATGCCACGGCCGTCTCGCACGCCGGAACTGCGGCCGCTGCCACGGCTGCTTTTGGCATGGTGGTCTCGCACACGTGGGATCTTCGCGACCTTTTCCCCAACACTCACTTTGGCTTTTCCTGGGGCTTTGCCTTTGAGATTATCACCGCGGGCTTGGCCATTATCTTCATTTTCATTTCGGCTGCTGCCGCCCATGCCGAGAGCAAGCCTCGCCGCAACAGCCATCTTGACAAGAACCAGTGGCACAACGATGCACCCCAGAACCAAGCGTAAATACGTTTGCAAGTAAGCCCCGAGATCTTGCGGGCATGAAGATGCAATGCAACAGGACACCCTCCTCGACTGTAGAACTACTTGAACCCCCTTACCTTTTTTACGCTTTCCTTCGCTTTCCTTGCTTTTGTTCTTTTCCCCAAACCACCAAAGCAACACGACGTGGTCCGTAGCCCCGACATGTGGCGGCATGACTGCTTTCCACCTCCGACCTTGCACGGGCATGGGCATGGGCATGGGCACAGCTTCGCTCGCAGGACAGTCGGTCCCGTTGCGTCCCCAAAGTCCAAGCACAGATTTTCCCTCGGGGTCATGCTGCTTCACCAGCCTCACTGTCAGGCAGGCTAGGCCCCACCTACTACGGGTCGCAGTTTGCTGCGCTGGGAGCGTGGTCGTTAGGTTGATTGTGCGAGACGGCGGCGGGAAAAAAATGTCAACAAGTGGGAAGTCAATCAATCAATCACCCAGACCGGAAAAACCGCCCGAGCCCGGCTGACTCGACCCGGACTCGGCCCCCTTTCGCCTCGGGCCGAGCGAGCGCGCAGACGGAGAGCGGCGCGCGCGGGAAGGAGGCAGAGAAGGGCCAGACCATGTCCGTGGAGCTGGACCGCGAGCGGCCCGTGTTCGAGGGCACCGTGCCCGTTCGTGTCGAACGCGCGCCTGCACAAGGGGGCCATGCCGTGGAGGGCAGCGAGGGCGCTCGGACCACCGAACTGACGCTGCGCGTGGTGCGCGGCGTGAAGAAGACGCTCCAGGACTCGCATGTCGCCGTACTGCACATGGAGGTCACGCGCGAGGACGACTTGTACTTTTTGTACACGCTGCAAGTCTCCGAGGAAGAGTACCACGAACTCAAACAGGAACAAAGCCTCTTGGTCGACTTTGCTGGGTTCGCGCCCAAGTTCGTCGAGCTCTTGGCCGCGTGTCAGCGTGGCCAGAGCGGCGAGCTCAATGCCGGCAAGTTCATTGCCGTGCTGGACCTCGCAGGTCTTCCGTCCTTTAAAATTGTCGAGGCCAATCAGTTCAAGCAGCTCACGCACTTGGCCTTGCGTTTTCAGCCGGGCACAGACGCCTCTATCAAATCTTATTTGGCGAGCAGACTTCGCCGTGCACAACATGAGTCTGCACAGCGTGCGGCACGCATTTCAGCGTTGGAAACCGCCGCGCTCGAGCGCGAGGCAAAACTAGGCGAGGCCGAACGTGAGACGTTGCGATTGCGCGAAGACCTTGACAAGAGCGCAGAAAAGCTCTTGAGCGCGCACGCCGAGACGCTTGCGCGCCAAAAGGAAGAGTCTTTGCGCCTGCTTTCGCAGACGCAAAACGCTGCTGCAGAGCAAGCTCGCAAACAGCAGGAAACCGCCGACCGACGCATTTCCGAACTCGAGTCGCAGCTCTCGGCGCTGCAGATTGAGCACCGCAAACTGTACGAGGCCAAGGCCGCGGTCGACGCGGATCTGCAGCAGATGAAAATCAAGAATGCATCGCTTGAAAAGTTTTCCGAGGATGGCACCTCGGAGCTCGATCGATTTCGCAAGGCGAACCGCGAACTCGAAGGCGCCGTGTACGATCTCGAAAAGAAGGTGAGCGAACAGCAACTGACCATGGCTGCGCTCAAGCAACAGCTCGAAGACAAGGAAGACCTATTGGCAAAGACGGCAGCCATGCTCGAGCAGGCGCAAGACCGTAGAGCAGCCGTAGAGGACAAGATGAACCACTACAAGGCCTCGTCAGCCAAGCTGCAGCGCAAACTGGAACTTAGCATCAAGGAAATCAACAAGGGCAATGGCGTCATTGAAACTCTCCAAGCCGAGGTGCGACAATCAAAAGACAGGGTGCGTACCAAGAACATTGTCATTCGCCAGCAAGAGCGCGTCCTTCAGGACGCGCGGGCCAACCTTGAAGACGAGCGCGAAGGCGCAGCTCGCCTTCGGGATCAGCTCGACAACGAAAAGGATGTGTCTGCGGAGCTTCGCGCCGCACTTCAGGCGACCAAAGAACGTCTCGAGGAGTGCAACAAGATGCTCGAGTCAAATCAAAATGTCATTGCCTTTTTGAACAAGGAAATTAACGAGGCGCAACTCGGTCCTGCCGGTCGCATTGCTGCTGCTGCGCACGCCTCGTCTTCAACTTCAAGCTCGGCGCTCTCGCACACTTCGTCCTCACCCGCAGGGCCGTTAGACTTTCGTATCTCGCCGCGCTTTGGGGCGTCTGCTGGAACCACCTCGCCACCGGCGCCCGAGGCATTTCCGTACGCATCGCCACACCGATTTCAGCTTCATGGGCATCATCAGCAGCAGCAGCATACCCACGCGTCGACACATGACGATTTTGACGCGTCGACGAGCGGAGCGGGCGTCATCGGCGCACACGCTGCGAGCAGCCCATTGACACGTGACGATTTGGGACGCGGCGATTCGTATCCACCACACCATCTCTATTCTCGCCACGAAACGCATGACCGCGACGGCACTTTTTCTGGAGGCCATGCAGCAGCAGCAGCAGCAGCAGCAACATCGACGACTCCGCTTGCCCGCGACAGTGCAAGGCCAGCCGCTTCCGTTGCGTCAAACACGCCTTCACCACCTCGCAATAAAATCGCCACAGACTTTGTGGGCGCAAGTCCAACCGTGCAGGTCCAGTAAGAAGAATAACAACAAGTCAGAAACCCGACACTGAGGACCCCTGGAGGAAGGAAGGATGTATATCTATAAAAACAAGACAAATCAAAACATGTTGCTGTTGTGTAGACGCAGGGGCGAGCTAATGGATGCCATGATACAACAAAACAAACGGAGCACGCACAGTCAACCGACCATTGGCATGTGTATCTCTTTATGGGTTGATTGACAGTGAGGAAGAAAGAGACAACGAAGTTTTTGTTCATTTTTACGTCTTTTTTATTATCTTCTTTCGCAATAAAAATGTATTGCGGTGGTGGAGGTGAGGAAATCGGGTAATTCTCACACAACTTGAACAGCGGAGCGACACACAGGGGCGAGAAATGGAACGATGGTCCGAAAATGCGAAGAGAAAAAAGACATTTACTCCTCGTCGTCGTCACCAGCGTCTTCAACACCAGGCCTCTTGTAGCTGTAGCGAGAGTTGACAGTGGAGTGGAACTTTTCGCGTTCGGCGGCGACCTGACCAGCCGAGATGCTAGTGGCACGGTCATACTGGGTGTTGCGGATGGCCGATGTGAAGTTCTTGTAGTGGAAGGTGTCGGGCATGGTCGCCTTGACAAAGACGAGCAGGTAGCGACGCAGGTCCTCGGAAGGAAGGCGGCACTCGAGCGAAAGACCAATGAGATCGTAGTACGCGAGCGTGGACTCCGGGGTCGGGTTCTCGTTGCACTGCTTGACGAGCTGAAGGTAGAGCTCATCGACCAGCTCCGGCGAGGAGGCATTCTTGAGGTAAGCGAGGAAGCTCGCAGCGTCGGCGTCCGGCTCCGGGGACTTGGCATCACCAGCGAAGCGGCGGATGGCCTTGAGCGCGTTGACAAAATCCTTGAGTAGCGGCTTCTCGGGGAACTCGACGGCAGCCGTGAGCGGGGTGGCGGGCGCGGCCTTGGTCCAGGTAAACATGGTCTCCATGCGCCTTTGCTTGTTGCCAAAGAGCTTGGCCATGCCAGTGACCGAGAACTTGGCAAACTCCTCGGGGTCCTTGAAGGACTCGAGGCCACCAATGTTGGCAAAGTCGCCCTCGTTGGCCTCAAGAAAGAGCTCCTCGTAGCGAATCTCGCGGTGGATCTCGCGCTTGCGGTCGTGCTGCTTCTTGGCGACCTCGAGCTCGAGCTGAACGTACTCGATCTCGGGAAGACGGAGGAGACGGTTGATCTCGTCGATCTGGGGCGTGCGGTGACCGAGCCTCTTGGAGCGCGCGCTGAGGTCCTCGAGCTCCTCGCGGTAGAGGTTGGCGATGACCTCCTCGCAGGCGGCGTCGATCTTGCCGAGGTCAGAGTTCTCGCGGAGCTGGATGGCCTCCTCGATGAGCTCGCGCTGGCGCGGGGTCTGCGGGATGTGCATGAGGGACTTGCCCTCATCGACAGCCTTGGCGAGCTCGTAGTAGACCTTGTTGGGGTCCTGGGTCACGAGACCCTCGAGGCGGGCCTCGAGCGCCTTCCACTTGGCGAGATTGGCGCGGTGCGCGATGGCCTCTTTAAGGTTGGCGGGCTGGCCGTTGGGGAAGAGGGTGCGGAAGGTTCCGATGGTGGGCTCGACGTTGGCAATGGCTGCGTCGAGCATGTCAATGTCGTTGCCGACGTCGAGAGCGTCCTGGATCTCGCGCTGGGCGGCGAGGCAGCGGCGGCGGAACTCGCGGGCGAGGTGGCCGCGCTGAGCAGCCTGCTGCTTGGGGATGATCGTCTCGAGCGCAAGGTTGCGCATGAGTTCGAGGAGCTTGTACTCGGGAGCGCGGTAGAGGACGAGAGTGCGGCCAAAGCGAACATCGGAAAAGTCCTGCTTCGAGGTGGAAAGGATCTCGCGCACGAGGTCCTCCTCGTCGTCCTTGTTCTTGTAGCGGTGGCCCATGTTGATGCACGAGTAGCGGCAAGCAAAGACCGCGTACGAGAGGCGAAAGGGGAAGCCGCGCGAGCGGATCTCAACGGCCTCAAAGACACCCGAGTAGCGGAGCTGCTCAATGACGCGGCCGGCCTGGAACTGGTTCGCCAATTGCTCGTCGTTGGGCTTGATGCAGCGAATGTAGCGCGAATTAGTCTCGTCAAGGGTTTCCATGAGCGAGTTGAGGGAGCGGCGGAACTGCGTGCTGAGTGAGACGAGCTGGCGGCGGCCGTCGAGCTCGGGGAAGAGCTCCGAGATGGCCTCGAACTCGGACGAGGCGAGCATGTCGTAGGCGTCCTGGAAGAGGGTGTCGGTGTTCTTCTCCATGAAGCCATCGGCGTTGTACTTGACGACGCCAGCGTAGTGGGCAATCTCAAAGGAGAGCGAGTTCTCGAGGCGGCGGTGCTTGTCCGTCTGGAACTTGGGGTGGCGCTTGTACATGGTCTCGATCTTGTTCATGAAGGCGGCCTCGGATCCCTCGGGGATGCGAATCTCGTCATCAATCATGAGGAGAATACCATGGGGGCGGCCCTGGATGAGATCGAGCACGACCTGGGAGTCCTTGTACTCGACGTGCTGAAAGTCGATGCCCTCGGACTCGTAGACCTTTTCTTCTTCGGTAAAGGTCGTGTGGTTGAACTGCTGCTGGAGCGCCTCGTTGGTGAAGTTGATGAGGAGCTGCTCAAAGGAGTTCTGCTCAAAGACCTCAAAGCCGTAAATATCAAGAATGCCAATGGTCCGGTTGGTCTCGTCACCCTCGAGCGAAAGGTTAATGTGTTCGACGAGGTAGATGAAGAGGCGAGCGTAGATGCCCATGGCGAGCGAGTCGCAGGCCTTGCGCGCGGCGGCGGGGTCCAGTGGGATGGTGTCGGTCTTGCCGCGCACGGAAATAGAGCGGTGGCAGAGGACGTGCTCGAGGGTCTCGACCGAGACCTTGAGGTACGAGGCGACGGCCTGAAGCGGGGTCGAGTCGACAATCTTGGATCCCGTGACGCCGTTCTCGAGGTCGATGGCGGCGAACTCGATGTTACCGAGGGTGAGGACACCGGCGGTGAGGTTGAGGACAAAGTCCTGGTCATCCTCGGAAAAGTTGAGCACGCTCATGGCCTCGAGGACCTCGTCGTGGGCGTCCTTATCGTCAATGTCCTTGGCCAGCATAACGGACGAGCGCGTAAGGTAGGTGTACGAGCTGGCGTCGTCGAGGCCGAGCTTGGCGCGGGTGGCCGGGTGCGTGCACATTTGGTAAAAGACGTGGTAGTTGCGCTCGCCCTCCTGCTGGTAGACGACGCGGGACTTTTCGAGAAGGTAGTTGGTGATGGAGGCGGCGGTGATGACGCCGGTTGCGCCATCAAAGTGAATGTTGATGTACTTGCCAAAGCGCGAGGAGTTGTTGTTGCGCAGGGTCTGGGCGTTGCCAAAGGCCTCAAGGAGAGGGTTGGCGAGGATGACCTTTTCCTCGACGTCGGCGTCCGAGCCGGCGACGTTGGCGAGGAACTCAAGGCACTGCTTGGTGCACACAGTCTTACCCGCGCCGGACTCGCCGCTGATGAGGATGCTCTGGTTCTGCTTGGCGTAGACGAGGTCGCGGTACGAGCCGTCGGCGATGTCGTAGACGTGCGGGGGCAGCGGCTTGTTGGGGGGACGGTTGGCGTGCAGGTCAATCTGCTCGCTGCCGTAGAGGGAGCTGACGTTCTTGTAAGGGTTGACGCTAATGAGCACGGTGCGCGCGGCACCAACCCAGGTGTACAGATCGTCGGACTCGTAGCGGAGGCGGAGGGTGTTAATGAGCATGGCCTCGTTGTGCGAGTCGAGCATGACGAGATCCTCTTCGGGGCGGCGAAGGGATGAGTAGTTGAGGTCCCAGAGGGGCACGAGCTGTGCGCGTCCGCCGGTGAGCTGATCGCACATGACCTGCTCGCGCAGGACGCTGACCTTTTTGCCTCCCTCGGTCTTGACCTGGACGGTCTCGCCATTGTCCTTGATGATCTTGGCCGCCTGCCAGATGTTGGTCGGGTGCGGGACCCAGACCCAGCTGCCCTGGCCGTCCTCCTGCTCGGCCTTGCTCAGCAGCTCGAACGGCTTCTCCCACGAGAGCTCCATGGTGTCATCGTTGAAGTAGTACGGCTGCCCGTCGATGGTCTGCTTTTCCTGCCATCCCTTGACGTCCGCCGGGCCCGTCTTCTTCAGCCGCTTCGACAGCCGCGCCAGCATCTTTCCTTGCTCGCGCGCGCGCGACGCACCGCCCCAGCCAACGCGCGGACGGACGGACGGACGCACGGACGAGCGAACGACGGCCTGCTCCTTGCTTGCGCGCGCGGTGCGCCTGCTGCCGCTGCTGCTCGATCGAATCGAGCGCGTGCACCTGCTGCACTCGCTCGTTCAGGGTCTGTCTGGCTGCTCCGCCGCCGCTCCTTCCCCTCCTTCCTTCTTTCTTCTTTTTCTTTCTTTCTTTTCCTTTCCTTTCCTTTCCTTTCCTTTCCTTTCCTTTCCTTTCCTTTCTTTCTTTTTTTCTCAGGCTTTTTGCTTTTCCGCCTCTGTTTCCTCTGCCACTGTTTCCTTCCCGGCAGCTTTTTCCGAGTTAGTTCCGTCGTTTGCTGGTTGTTTGTTTGCTTGCTTGCTTGCTTGCTTGCTTGCTGGCGGCGCGCCGGCCGGGTGTGTGCGCGTGCGTGTGCGGCCGACTCGGGCTGCGCGGATAGCCGGTAGTGGCGCCCGTTTGCTCCATTGGCGCGCGCGCTTCTGACTGACCGTGGTGACTGGCTAGCTCAGCTCTGCTGCCTCCGGCGCTGCAGCTTGCGCTACCTGCGGCGACACTTGGTTGCTGCACGCCTTCGGTCGGTCGGTCAATCGCCTTCGCGCGGGCGAGCGAGCGGGAGAATCGGGCTGAGGGAGGGGGGAGTGCGGGCGGGAGGAGGGAGCGAGGGAGGCGGGGACGGAGCCAGGCCGCGGCGCGAGCGGGTGCAGCGCCCTCCCGCGCGATTGCAGCGCGAGTCAAGGAGCGAGACCTGATGTGAGAAAATGAAAACAGACGAAAATGAAAAAGGAAAAGAAAAAGAAAAAGAAAAAGAAAGAAAGAAAGAAAGAAAGAAAGAACGAACGAAAGGCCCGCTTTTCTGGCTCCTCCGACGCGCTGCCAGCCCAGCCGCCAGCCCAGCCGGGCCGAGCATACGCGCCAGAAGCGGCGCGCGCCCACTCCCGCACGTCCCTCCCTCCCTCCCTCCCTCCCTCCCTTCCTCCCTCCCTCCCTCCCTCCATCCCTCCATCCCTCCCTCGCTCTGCTGCGCTGCGTGCGTGCGGGCGTAAAGTCACCTCGGCGGCCTCCGCGAGTACGTGCGTGCGTGCGTGCGGGAGCGAGTCGCCGCACCGCGCTTTGCGCCCTTCACGGGCCTAAACCTCCGGAGTGTGCACCGCAGCGGCGCGTGCACCTTTTTCGCACCTCCACCTCGCACTCCCTCCCTCCCTCCCTCGGCCGGCCCGCCCGGCGCGCGCAGCCCAGCCGCAACCGGCGGTCGCGAGTCGTGGCCGCGGGCCGGGTGCCCGGCACGCATGCAGCGGCCGGCTGCGGCATGCGTGCAGCGGCAGAGGGCGCCTTGGGAGGACGGGCGAGCGAGGGCGCGCCGCGCGAGGCTGGCGAGGGCGGCCTCGTGACGGCGCGGCGCGTGCAGCCTCGCCTGCGCTGCCGCGCCTCGCGGGGCCTAGCGTTTGCGATAGCCGGACACTACACCCGCGGCACGTGCTGCACGCGCTGCTTCCCGTGTCCAGGTGTAGGTGCTAATTAGGGGGAATACTACCACTGCTCGGCGCGCGTGGAGGTACGCTCGGGGTGGCCAGGCTGCGCAGGGGACGCTAGACGCTGTCTATTGCGCCGACCGCCAGAGGAGACACAGGCAGGGAGCCGTCTCTGCAGGGCTCGTTGTCGACAGATGCTTGCCATCTGTCCCCGAAGAGCGTTATGAAAGCCAAACGCGCCAGGAGAGGAGATTTGGTCAAGCTGTGTGTCTCAGCCGCGTGCCACAGCCACGCGTATCCAGGAAGGGAGGCCGGGAGCCAGGAAAACCTTTGTTTTGGGCGTGCATTCATCGCTCCGAAGGTTTCCTTTAAAGGGGGGCAAAACACGAAATCCCGCAGATCGTAAACGTATGGCGGGCTGCTCTCTGCGAGACCAATTCCTTCGTGCATGTGGGAGAATTTTGTGCACTTGAGAACTTCAGGGTGAAGGATTCATTTCGCAGCCCCAGCGCAAAAACGTAGATCATGATGGCGCGATGCTAGTTTTCACAATATGATGCAAGGGTCCAGTTCTCGGTAGCTTCACTCTTATCGCTCCGAAGGTTTCCTTTACGAAAACACTCCCCCCCCCCCCCCCCCCCCCCCCCCCCCCCCCCCCCCCCCCCC